>JASAND010004095.1:0-38728 GCA_030248195.1 Trissonchulus latispiculum | reverse complement strand
TACAGTGTTAGTAAACGGATCTTCTGTTTATTAAGTTTTGTTTCAATAAGGATGTGTAACATTTTGTTGGTCAACTATATAATTATTTGATTGTGTTATTGGAGTATAAATAACAATAGTCTTGTGTAATGTGTAGATAAGAATGAAATGATGTGGTAATTTTCTGCTCACATTGAGAGACCAATACCATCAGCGAGCGACAATCGTACTGTAGTAGCTGCTTCTTTTGTGTCAATAAAATTAGATTTTCAGATGATGTTATTATCTTCAGAGTAATTTTTAGCAGAACTTGCTTTTTTTAGGTGAAAACGGGGAGGGGGGGGGGGGTAAGCCCCCTGCTAGTGGGAAGACTCCTAAAAGTGGAGGGGGAATAAATGGTAAAAATGTTAAAAACATTTTAAAAAATAGTCTGTTTTCTGCGTATACAGCTACAACTAAGCTAAAACGTGCTCAAAAACGAGTTTTAGTACCAAAAGGCTTTGAGACTCCTTCTGGCAACGTGGTTGTGTTGGTTTCGACCGATCTTAGTTTCCTGGATAACAGTTGCACCTTCGGGTGACGATCATCACATTGTAATGTCTAATGCAGCAAACAACAACAACAAATAGACGATTTTAGACGAAGCTGCAAAATTTTGACAAAAATTCCTTAAAATTTGGCATTTTCTGGTCACCTCGGCTCAAGGTGGGCAGGGGGAAGCCTGAAACTGGGTGTGGGGGGCGCCGTTTAAACCCCCCCCCCCGCCCCCGTCCCCCTTAGAAAAGCTCTGACATCTTTCAGCTGGCACTAAATCCATGGTTGAGGATCCTGAGTTTGTTTTACTGCACCAACTGCTGCAGTGACTGTTTGTTATTACCTGTTTTGCAAAATCTAGCTGACAGGAATGACATTGCGGTATTGTTTATTTGCTAATTCGACTTGTTAATGGCGTTGCCGTTGTGGATTTTGAGACTTTGTGACAGACATATCCGTTTTGGCACGTGTTTCCTGTTGAGGGGGGTTGCTTGTTTTTAGCAAATGTTCAAACAAAGTGTGTTAATACTAATACTTCTGCACTCCCAGGTTGCTTGTCTTTTGGATTACGTTTGTAGCCTATCTGTTTGCATGAAAGTTTAGGGTGAGGCACTTTTTAGCTGCCTTTAATGTGAAGAAAAGGGAAGGTGTATATACTGTGTTGCTTTGTTATTATATATGTTCGTATCTAACATTTCTGTGGGTTTTTGTTGTTTTAAGGTTTTTCTGAAATTGAAGTAAGACAGAAGGCTTATCTGTAAGGAATTTTCGTTGTATAGTATCCACTGCTGGTTTTTCAGCTAAATAAACATCGTAAAATGCAAAATGCTTACTGAATCAGTATTGGCATAATCGTGACTTATTGCCTGTGAAATGATAACCTTTGCTTTTGAAGGCTTCATGTTTGCATTGCTCCATTCATTTTTTAACATTCTTTATCTAATTGAAAGTCTAAGAAATGAATCTACTATTAGTCAACAACAAAATAAAAAATTTGAAGTATGCATATTTTGTAGATGAAATCCTCTGCATTATAAATGTACGCTTGTTCAGTCAGGGGTTGTATCCTTAACAAATAAGGATGTCTTTGTAACGTTCTGTACATTATCCATTTTTCATTTGACGTACTTTTGTCTATTATAAATGCTTGTTTTTGTGCCATACTTAGCAATTTGACTTAATTGTAGGAGGTCATAAAATGCTAACGAGCCGTGGAAGTTTTTTACTGTTATTGAAGTGTACGTGCTACATTGCATCGATGCAAGTTTGTTTGTTTGAATGTTTAGAAGAGTAGATGTGGCAACTTAGATTGTGTTTGCGGCCGTCGCTCTTGGCGAAGCAGTATTTTAGTTTGTCAGTATTTTCTATGTGGAAAGCAATGTTGCTGGCTTGGCTGCTTCGATAATATCTGTACATTTTTTCGTTACACATGTTTGGTTTTACGTTGCCTATGTGCTTTTACACTAGAATCTTGTAAATTTTAATAAAGTGGTGTTGCTAATTTGATTAGATATATCTTTTATTAGGTTTAGGGTACTGTTTTTGAGTTCCGGGTTGAATCGACTGCTAGTCCTGGACATTTTTTTGTAATTAGGGTGAAACCTTTAAATCCCGATTTTTCAACACTTTCGGCCTGAAGGCCAGTCTTATGTTCTCTAGCATGATGGGCTTCCGAGCCAGTTTAATTTCGTTACCCTTTAACTTCACTATTATTTTATGATTTTAAATTCAGGGCAGTTCATGTACACTCCTCCCGTTTGACGGAGGTCTTGAGGGCTTATGTCGATCTGAGTAGGGGCAAACGTTTTCTTCTATTTAAAGAATTAATTTATTGACTCTGTCCACTTGAAATCAGCAGGGGTCAATTTCTTTCCAGTTCTGCCAGTAAGTAAAGTTTAACTCTGATGCACTGGTCAGTAATAAAGAGGGGTGAATTTTAAAAGAATGTTTTGTCTGCACTAAAGTTAAATTTAAGAATAAAATTAGTTGCCAGAAACTGCTGGTACAATATACTTGTTGCAAAGTTGCATTTTGGCTTTTTAGTTTATGAAAAAATTTAAGTTGACAACAATCTTACTATTAATGTTTCTAATAATGTTACCATTAAACATTAAAGTTTTATGTCGTCAGATTAGAAAATTATTTGAATAATGATAATAATAACAATAATTTGAATAATTAGTTCCCCTTAAAAACGGACTAATAATAATAATAATAATAATAATAATAATCGTTCATATTTTCACAATTTAGAAACTGTTCACGCAGTCAATTGATAATTAGATTCATAATAAATTCAACAAATTTAAAACTGAATAGTGAAATCTATTTACTGATTTAAATACATAAGATTTCATTTAACTACAAGACCCCCTCTTTATTTCTGTCCAGTGCATCAGAGGTAAATTGTACTATTGGTAGAACTGAAAAGAAATTGACCCCTGCTGAGTTCAAGTGGACTGAGTCATTAACTTAATCCTTTAAATAGAAGAAAACGTTTGCCCCTACTTAGATCGACATAAGCCGGTCTTGAGATATGCTAATTCCTTCTCTTTTTGTTTCTCTGGAACAAAAAGCTGCAGGATTCATGAGAACGAGGTACCCGAGAATGGATTGAAAAAACTGAAGTTGGTGTTCCGTTTACGCCACTATACTATATTGGTATCAGTTGAAAGCACTTGGCGAGCATTCGGATCTCTAACTTTATCCCCCCCAACAAAAGTTGGTCAACTTCAAAGGCTTATTGCAAGAGATCAACAGAACTTTAGAGCATGATTTATACATCGTTGGAATGCTCGAGATGTGCTCTATATAATGGTGTAAAGCAGTGTGCTGTAGCGTGCTGCTATAAAAAGTTAAGCTTAAAAGACTACCAAAAATTGCAAAAAGCGGTAATTTTGGTTGTCTTTTAAGCTTAACTTTTTACAGCAGCAAGCTACAGCAAACTGCTTCACACCATTAAATAGAGCACATCCGGAGCATTCCAACGAAATATAAATCATGCTCTAAAGTTTTGTTGATCTCTTGCAATAAGCCTTTGAAGTTGCCCAACATTTGTTGGGGGGGATAAAGTAAAGAGATCCAGCTATTCAAGTTTTATTATGGAATCAATCTTGGGAAGTACGCCCAGTCCCAGGAATCCACGGTAAAACCTTCTAGCTGTAACCAATCAATAGCACTGAAACTGAACTTGATACTCTTACGTGGCGGTGTAAAAATACTTCTAAATTGGGTGTAGCCATTGGCAGTGGGCTGGCTGTTGCTCTCGATAGCATGTTGTCCATTTGTTGGTCGTATGCGACAGGCGTTAACCAATTTGCGTGATAATCTTTTTTGTTAGTATACAGACAGACGGCTGGCTTACCATTGAAGGAATGGCAAATGACAGCAATACCTAATCGTAATTATGCAAATGCAATTTTGACATCATAATTTGAATATTTTCTTCTTCAGTTATCTTTTTCCTTTCAAGTCTTTGTTTGAAAATTTTAGCAGCAACCGTAATTGAGATCATCTCGTAGGATATCATAGAGATAATTCCTATTCCTTAACATTGTTTTGCCCCTATGCTCTAACTGCTTGCCTCCTTTAAATCTCAGACTGAAAACCGAGCTGTTAATGTTTGGATTGGCCGAAATTTTCCCTTATTGGCTTGGCTTGGCTTAGCCGGTGGCCATGCCGATGGCCGCCAATGGTTGGCCGTTGGCCGTTGGTTGGCCGGAGGCTGTTGCTTGCCCATTAAGCCAATGGTCGTTGTTTAGCTATTTGCCAACGCTGGCTAGCTGGAATTTACTAGTTTTATACATTGTGCATAATTTGGCACCAACTTAGTTAATCTTTATTCAGCACAGACTTTGCAAGCGTTTAGCTAGCTCCAATCCGTGATAATTCTGTTTTAATTTTGCTGGAGGACTGCAATGAATTGATGAGATGTTAACCGTTTATGCAGATTTAAAATCTGAGTTGTTAGCAAAATTAAAATTTGCATGCAATTAGCAAATTTAATTGAAAAACAAACGCTAGCTACGATAAATGAGCACGGACATACCTATCGAAAAGTTGGAGCTAAGTATCAATTCTTATGTATGTGTATCTTGTGTGTGTATCTTATGTATTTTCTTATGAAAATGTGCACAAATGTATCAATCGCAACGGTTATAATGCAACCTGTGCTCGAAGTTAACATATTTGACACATAAAATCAGTAAATCTGAGCTTGGCCAGCAGTCGGCCATTGGCCAACCAACGGTCAGCCAGTTGGCCGATGACCGTTGACCGGCCAAGCCAACTGGCTGAGATTTTCTCGGCCAACGGCGAATGGCTTGGCCAGCCATTGGCCGCACCGGTCAACGCACAACGCTACGAGCTGTGCAGTCACAAATAGTTAGGTAAGGCATTTATGAATCATATGGATAAAACATAAGCATTATTTAGAATTGGCTATAGCTAATTGCATTCAGTCGGAGGCTCTTGGTTACATAACACCTTATTGTGATGGGTGACTTAGGTACTTCTACATGGCTGGAGTGACATGTGATATGTTTCTTTGTGAACTGTCTTATTCTAATCATGTGTGCAGGAAGGAAGGCATAAAGCGCACAAGGTTCACAAGGGCAAAGGTTTCAAAATTTGAAATTTGTACCTATGATTTCTAGTTAAATTTAAAAAGTTGTATCATTCGATTTTGCAGTGAGAAGTTGTGTGGATTCTGAGAACGTCGGTTTTTAGTTTGCTTTGTAGTCTTTAATTGCACAGAAGGAACTTTAAACGGATTTATTTGGAAAACAAACCTTTCCACAACATTATAAGTTGACCTATATAATTTCGTTTAGTCCTTTAATGAACACGAACTGCCAGGGGTAAGCTTAACCCTACGTGATTTTCTCTCTCCATTTCTCCCCCTCCTTCTCTCTTTGAAGCGTAACTGCAGCCGAGTAGACAGAGAGTTGGATCATTATCAGGTTGTCAGATCTATTGTAAAGATTGTGATGGGAAAAAGCAGCACTTTCAATTCATTAAGTTAACTCTTCTTTCCAGTTGAAACTTTTTCTGAAAGTAGAGAGAACATAACAAACCGAACGAAGCATGGAATGAACCTATTTACTTTATGGCGCTGATAAAAGTTGGTCGTATTTTGTCTCCGCTCTGCCCCTATCTAACAGGCAGAGAGCGTAAATGACCAACGGAATGTCAACATTGCTGTTTTGTCTATGATTATTAATACTACTACAAGACCCTTAGGAGAAAGACCGATACATAAATAATAACATGGGTTGGGTAATAACATAATATGGGAGCTGGTATCCACTAATCAAGTTAGGTTGGATTAGGTTAAGGTTCAGAATTTCAGCCAGTGGGGCCAGTAGGCCACCACAGTAACCTAGTAATACCTTATAGTAATACCTATAACACTTTGCGTTTTTGCAGTTACGTGCAGGTCTTCCGCATTTGTTCTCTACATTGGATTTCGATGGGCTGGAGCCTTTAGAGATTGGCAAGTATTAGAAAGCTTAAGTGTGAAACAGGTTTTGCATGCTTATGACGTAGCAGAGTAACAGTTTGTTGTTTATTCTTTGAGAAAGTAGGCAATCAAGCCGTTCCTCCTTATCAACTTTCAGAATTTAAAAGGTTCGGGTGAGCGCCGTCGTAGTGCGCTCATCTCATAATGATGAACAAATCTCCAACTCCAGCCTTGATCAACGCCTCAGCTAAGCGACACCCATTCGGTATCAGCTAACCTTAGCACCCTTCAAACAGAGTTACAAATTAATGTCTATCTGACACACTTTTAGCACATCCTAACAACTAACGTGGGCCGCATGGAAAAAACCAACCAAAATTTTTCATTCTTATTTCCATCTATATGTATCAGGTCTGCTTCTTTCAGCCGGATAAGACATCTTATTTTTGATTGAAAATTACCCTCACAGTATAGCCTCCTAAGTCTGAGTATCCAAATTCAGCTGGAAATCTCTGAGAGGGACGTTGTTGGAAACTGAGCTCCTTAAAATTGTCTGGTTGGTGTTAGTTACTTAGCTTTCCTGGAAAAGACATAGTTAATGGTTTTGATGTCTGTGTGTGATCATTAAGGTATTAAAGCGGTTTCTCCACCTTCCATTTTTCTGCTTCTGCTTCTTCTTCTTCTTGACTAGATTTTTGTTAAAAACAGAATATCCGGTATGAGTTGAAAGTTAAGCCAACCAAGTTCATTGTAGGTATAAATGTAAACTTGTAGTAGGTATTCAATCATTTTTGCAAAGATAAAGTAGACATGTACTTACCTACATTAATAAGTTAAAGAATGATACGGCACACTAAGTGATGAAAGCAAAATCTTTGCCCCGATGAAATCTCATTGCCTCTGTAAAGTGAGATTTGTTCCGTTTTGAGTTCAGCACAATGCAGGAGTCATTGAAGATGAAGAAGGAGTAAAGTAGCTGCTCCCTCATACGCAGACTCTAAATAACATTGTCTTCAATATTCTTTATCGTTTCACAAAAATTTGTAGGTTGTACGTGCTCCTCTTTGAATCCCTTATGAGTTTCTTAAAGTTTGTAAGGGCAATGGCAATGGTAAGGTCTGGTATGGTATCTTAAAACGTTGCACTGCAAAGGGTTATATCGAGCCAAAAGACTACGATCTGAGAGTATAGTTGTGCTAAGTGGCATATGTATGTAGAAGAAATTATGTACTGTTTAATAGATTCTGCTGTGCTGTGCCAAGTTTCAGCCGATCGTGAATCTATTACGTAAGATCAAGAGTGCATAATTGCACTATATATAAGAAGAAGAGTAAGCCACTAGAGGGCTCCTCTTCTTGGCATTGCGTAACGGTGCTCCGACCACAATACGCGAATGTTCCCCCGTTTGGTGGGGGGGTAGCTCTCTTTGACAAAGCATACCCCCCCTCCGTTTGGTGGGTCGAAGTCAAGTAATGTTTAAAATTCTGAAATATTGCCTCCTTTTGTATATGATTTGGTATGTATGAAATTTCTAGAAAGCAAAATTACCCCAGGAAAGTAGCCAAAATCGGCCCGCATCGGCCCGCGCGGCCCGCGCGGGTAGTAAAATTCGGCCCGCCCCGCCCCGCCCCGCGGGTACCCGCGGCCCGCATACAACTCTGGGGTAGCAGAAAAGAGGTCCCCGTTTGGTGGGGGGGTAGCAAAGAGAGGTCCCCGTTTGGTGGGGGGGGTATGCAAAAGGGGTCCCCGTTTGGTGGGGGGTATGCAAAAGGGGTCCCCGTGTGGTGGGGAGGTATGCAAAAGGGGTCCCCGTTTGGGGGGGGGATCGCCAACAGCCAATCAGATTCATTCAATCTTAGCCTGACTTGGCGACCCCCCCTCCAAACGGGGACCCCATTCTGCCTACCCCCCCCCCACCAAACGGAGACACCTTTTGCATACCCCCCCACCAAACGGGGACCCCTTTTGCCTACCCCCCCCCCCCCCACCAAACGGGGAGGGGTATGCTTGTCGTCCCCCCCCCACCAAACGGGGGAACATCCGCGTATTGTGGTCGGAGCACCGTTACGCAATGCCAAGAAGAGAAGCCCTCCAGTGGCTTACTCTTCTTCTATAATATTGGGGAATAAATTATGGACTCTTGGTAAGATGTAAGGAAGTAATTTCTCATTACGACTCCCCCCACCGTTGTCAACTACCATGTTTTATACGAGTTGGACATTTGTCTTAACTGCACCTGCATTTGACAGAATGTTCTGAACTCCTGAAGCCCAACAGCTAGTGATGTTTACGCTGTCCTGTTTAGTTTCAGTTTCAGTTTCAGTTTCAGTTTCAGCTCCACTTTCAGAAAGGTTTCAGTTTCAGTTTCAGCTCAAAATTTGTTCTAGTTTCAGTTTCAGTTTCAGTTTCAGTTTCAGCTCGTAGTTTAGCTTAGTTTCAGTTTCAGTTTCAGCTCCAAATTTGTTCTAGTTTCAGTTTCAGTTTCAGTTTCAGTTTCAGCTCTGACTAAAATGAGTTTCAGTTTTAGTTTCAGTTTCAGCTCCAAGTTTTTTTAGTTTTCAGTTTCAGTCCAAGTCTTTTATAGTTTTCAGTTACAGCTCTGACTAAAATGGGTTTCAGCTTTTGTTATCCTCTATGCTAATCAAATTAATTAACTGCTGGTGAGACGGTTCCAGATGTGCTATTCAATGATATAGCCTAATACGTGTGGAAGCACAGCACATCGAGTGAGTTCGCACTGTCCTCTCGGTCCTTCCTCAGAATCAGCATGACAGTGTCATCCTCCAGAGTCCAGAACCCGCAAGAAGGCAATTTAATTAACCTTAAATTTGGGGATCTTTTTAGTTGTTGGTGCTAGGCTTCTTGTCCTTCTCCTTATGTAATGATTTTATAAAAAAGGTTGTTAATTAAGTTGGGGAAATCCTAAAAATGATTATTTAATAATCTGAAGAAAGAAAATTAATTGGAAACAGATCAAATTAACATTGCCTGCCATACAGTCGTACTTTAACATTTTAATGTATTTAATTTTAACGCATTTAATGCATTTTAATGCATTTTAATGCAATGATACTAAAGTTTTCATGCAGCATTACTTGTCACTCTGTTATGTACAATTTTGGTTCTGTAAACGGCACTAGTTAAACGTATATATTTGCTGGAAATTTACATGCTGGGAACAGGACCCAGTTTTTGAAACACTCGTCTATGCTAAACATGCATACGCTAGAGCTGAAACCTATTTCAGCTTCAGCGAGTGAGAGCTGAAACTAGTTTCAGCTTCAGCGAGAGCTGAAAATAGTTTCAGCTTCAGCGAGAGCTGAAACTAGTTTCAGTCTTAGTGTGGAGCTGAAACTGTTTCAGTTTCAGTTTCAGCTCCAAAACGGTTCTAGTTTCAGTTTCAGTTTCAGCTCAAAAGTTATTTTAATTTCAGTTTCAGTTTCAGTTTCAGTTTCAGCTCTCACTTCGACTAAGTTTCAGTTTCAGTTTCAGCTCCAAATCTATCATGGTTTCAGTTTCAGTTTCAGTTTCAGCAACTGAAACTGAAACATGTACAAGCTGAAACTAGGTTTCAGTTTCAGTTTCAGCTGCTGAAACAACACTACCAACAGCCTAATCTTATATCCAGACAACAGAAACTGACATCTGGTAGGTAGCAGTAAGAGCGGTAATAAAACGTTATAAGGAACAACAAATTCTAACTTTTGTGTGAGCACCTATAAATTTTATTCTTGGTGCTCTTGCTCCTGTTTTAGTGTTCATCCTTTTTGTGATTTTATTTTTCTAGTTTTTCAACATTTACGACAGAGTTCCGCTGACTAAGCTAACGAAACAATTATAGTTTTTCATTTTAAAGTGTTTTCTAACCAATAATTTTTGTTTCTGGTGCCTCTGCTTTAATTAACAGTTTTCTCATTTTGGTAGGTTCGCAGAGCTGACTTTCTCTCCTCATTCTAAGGTCCTAAATACACTAAATTAAGTACTTCGCTATTACTACAGAATTGCTCAGAGTCTAAGATACTTTTTGCTGTTCATTTTTGGATTAGGACGAAACAAATATCTAATTCAATGTATTTAGATTGATTGATTGGCATGGAATTAGGGATTTACGAACATAGGCAAATAAGTTTCTGTCGTTCAAAGTTTGACCTTGAATTTTTTACCTTCTACACCTAATCAGTTTGGATTGGCTAAATATATTAAAGTTATGTTCATGCTAAATGTTCACTAAAATTGAGGCTTTAAATTCTGCCTTTACATTTAGTCTTCTGTTATATATAACTCCGACTTTATTTAGAAGGTATATCTCACCTGCAGCTTTTCTTTCATCTGTCAGTCCGTTTTCGTCCTAATCCTCCGCACTGTAGCCTGGTGCAATTGTTTATACAGTAGTTTTAGGCTATAAATCAAGATTCCGAATATGGGAACCCTTTTATCCTGAAAACCGGATCTGAATCTTTGAATTCGGATCGTGATTGGAGAAGGATGAAGATTGCCGGATCAGGAATCCGGTGATGGCCGGAACATTCTCAGCGGATGATTGAGTCACACCATAACATAGGAGCGAAATTATTAGTTTAAGTTTCTACGTTCCTATGTAGGCTGATGAGGTCTCATTAAAACAGGGACTTATTTCCCTCCAAGACCCGTTATTCCTTCAGGGAGATGGCGGTTTTCCACTCCGCTCAACAACTAAATTGAATTAAACCTGAAGAAACCAACAAACATGATTCAAATTAATTAGAATATTTCATGCCCTCAAATCCGCTAATGCAATTTAGTTGATATACAGTGGTAAATTACTTTTATCAAGAAAATGTGAAAAATGTATTCAGGCGTGCTATTTGGTTTTAGGAGGGAGCTCTGGTCCCGGTCTCCAGTGTTTCCATTTACATTATGAAAATAATGAGAATCTCCTCAGTGGTGAAGTTGACTAGACACAAAGCATATCATTAACTGCGAATTTTATTTTATTTTTATGGACCTTTCATGCTCAGTGAGACCTGACGAAGGGGGAACTGGCTATGAACCAACCTTCTTTTGTTTTAGGATCATGCTAATGGAAAGGTCGATAGTTTCCTCTTTGTGTAGATCTCTTTTGCATCCTGGCTAAAGTAGACCATGAGTGAATATATAGTTATTGAGAAAATGTTTGAAAAAATATTCAGGGGAAACCTCTTCTAGCTATGATTCATCGAAGTTCGTAGGTTGATCGTCTAATGTGTCTAATCTAATCTAAGTCGTCTAATGAGGATAAATGGCTCCTCAGTTTTTCTAGTGGCAAAGCTTCTGTAGTGTGTAGTTTCGACTGCTAGTTAGACTCACTGGACACCTCTACAGATAACAAGTTGTAGGTGGATACTGGCATGGCATTTCCCATTTCCCATTTCCCATGTGGAAGTGCTGCGGAAGCGAAAGCGAAAGGAAAAAGAGAAAACTAAGAAATAGAGTAGAAAATTGGGGCCTGGCCCTAGGCGTTTCCTTTTCTTAAAAGCCCAGAAGGATTGAGGAAACTCAGCGGAGCACACAGGTAGCACTATCAGGATATGAGAAAGGGACGTGGGCAAAGTTGAACAGATTTTTGTTACTAAGATTATAAGCATAACGTGCTGTTGAGCGGCAGGTTTTGAAGATGAACTTTTGAACAAGGAACCTTTTTCTTTACAAACTCTTGGCCCATGTCAAGATAAAAGTCACTTTTTGTTGCGTTCTGATCTACCACTTGATTTTCTTGAATCTTTTATTTTCATGGAGGTTCTTGGGGTTCTGGGGGTTCTTAAGTTTTTGTAGAGATTTGATCTATAACTATGTTTAGTTTCATTTTTTGATGGGGGTTCTGGGGGTTCTTGGGGGTTCTTAACTTTTCGAAGAGATTTGATCCGTGACTACATATATTTAGTTTCAAATTTTTGATGGGGGTTCTTGGGGTTCTGGGGGTTCTGAAATTTTTTTCAGGAGATTTGATCCTCTACTGCCTAGTTTTAAGTGTTTGCTGGATGTTCAGAGGGTTCTGGAGTCCGGGTGTACCGAAAAGTGTGCGCGTTGTCTTGGCTTAAATTAAGGACTAACTTGTTGTTCTTGTTGTCAGCTTTCGATTGATACCCATATTGTGGATATTGGATGTTTCATACACAGAATTTTCAGTCTAAGTTCATGAGAAAAGCCAGGAGGACCCCCCCCCCCAGTACACCCCGGTTATATGCTACAAGTTTGATGACTGAGATACATATATACATATTATAAACGTATCATGTCTGCTGAAGTTACCTGCTGAAGGAAAGGATCCGCAACGTAGTCACGTATAAATCAAAGTCCTGGATGCAAACGCATGAAAAAAATTTGAGAACCTCCTTTTTTTCTGACGGGGGTTCTGGGGGTTCTAACTTTTATCTTGACATGGGCCAAAGTCCAAACTCTTTGTCCTGAAGTAGGCAGCTTGTTCCCTCCCACCTAGATCTCGTGTGCAAGCAATGAAAGCGCTCATTTTGATGTCATTTGCTGATTGCGAGTGTAATGATGGAATTAAAAGTATCCATTACTCAAATTAGTGGAAGGGTTAGGTTTTTGTGCAAGCTATGATTTTCGGTTGATCAGCTGGAGAATAAGGGAGAATGCTAGGAAAGGATTTCATTAGAACAAAGTGCTTGCTCTTGTGTCTATTGATTAGTAGTAATCTTGAGACTAGGCAGGTGTGCTCTCCGGTCTTTTTGAAAGTTTAATCTTTTGGTTAAATTTGATTATGGCTTTCATGTTATAAAAGCAGATTGACTTTCTAAGGTTTCTAGCAGGCTGAGGCTGGTGAGTAGTGAGATATCTTGGAAGTATTCATTTTGAGTACGTGACGGTGTTGCACTTTAACACTACAGACTACAGCGGGTAAGCGGACACGTTGCAGGATAATGGTTGATTTTGGAGGAGGTGACGAACTTTCAGCTGGTAACTCAACGTGTTTTAGTTCTTGGTTCTTATTAGCAAGATTACATAATTACATAATACAAAAGACAGCTGAGCTTGTATATTACTTTATGTATTTATAAGCGTGACATCACGACTCTACACGCTAACGGTTTACCATCCTCTGCAAACTGGACCCCAGTAATCCTCCACAAATTTGGTACCCAGTCGAAACGAAGGTAGGCTCACTTGCTCTGTTGCTCGAAGTAAGCTCTAGTCAAGCTCGAATTCGAAAGCACAAGCACTGCATACGCGAATTTTCTGTCATTTGTGTCATTTAAATTTATTGCGACGAATTTGTTTGATTCACTAGTGCCCAACTGCGGGGGGGTCAGCCGTTAGCGTGCAGAGGATGTTCCAAGCTGTGTCAAGCTAATAATACTTTTGAGTATGCCAGCTGTCGTACATACTCTTATTCTTATGTACTCTAGTAGTGTTGTTTCAGTAGCCGATTTTAGGTTCAGTTTCAGTTTCAGTCGGTGGTTCGAAATAATTTCAGTTTCAGTTTCAGTTTCAGTTTCAGTTTCAGTCGGCGTACCAAAATAGTTTCAGTTTCAGTTTAAGTTTCAGTCGGCAACGTAAAATAATTTCAATTTTAGTTTTAGTTTCAGTCGGAGTTTCAGTTTCAGTTTCAGTTCGCTTTAAAAACAACGGTTACCAGCTCTCTGAGTTAATATAAACCACAATTTAATGTTTATTCAGCCTCTCTCACAGCAATGTTAGCAGAATCGAAGCTCAAAGCCTTAAAAATGTCAAGATTTAAGGAAAGACTGTAACTAGTTTCAGTTCGAGTTTTAGTCTTTTACCCGATGTAGTTTCAGTTTCAGTTTCAGTTTCAGTCGGCTGCCTAAAAATGTTTCAGTTTCAGTTTCAGTTTCAGGTCTCTTCTCAAAATAGTTTCAGTTTCAGTGACTGAAACTGAAACCTGTACAAACTGAAACCTAGTTTCAGTTTCAGTTTCAGTGACTGAAACATCACTATACTCTAGTTATTAGTAAGTGGATCAGGTTTCCATAGCGTGCGTTGCCCATGTCTGGACACAACACATGGAACCAACAGTTATACTAGATGCAGCTGAATCTGACACGAGGAAACTAGCAGTCATCATTAAGCAAAGTGGGAGTCGAATCCCCCCCTTTCGATCCGGAGTCCATCGTCGTGAGATCACTTAACTGTTTAAGAAGGCGCCGCAAAGAGACTCTGAAAACAGCATTATTATAATCTTGTCTATCTTCATCGTCGAAAAGTCAGTCAGTCAGTCTTTGACTAAAACGGAAAGATGCACAATGTTTAGCAGTATTATTTTAGCACTTTTTCTTTGCTCCGTTCTCAGGTTGCCCATTTCCGCTAGAGTTCTTGCCGCTTTAAATAAACTGAAGGATCAAATTGAAGGCAACGACGAGCAATTAAAAGAGAACTTCAATTTGAAACTACATCATTATTATATCGGATAGTGATCAGAACCGGAGACAGTGCGCGATTTGTCAGTAGCAGATTTCCCCACACTATTAATCCTTTTGCGCGGCTTCAGCAAAAACAGTTTCATGACATTGTAGAACATATGTCTTTGACATTGCACAATAAATGAACTCTGTTTCTGACTTCTACACTTTTGGGATCATATGCAGAATCCCCCCCACCTAAGCTATCATAGGAATGCTTTTAGTCTTAGGTATAAGAAATACCTGTTTGTCTCCATTTTCCTTGTTTATTTTCATTGCAATATTCATTTTTCTTTTCTTTTTTGGTTTTTACTATTTTTATTTTTTGTTTCTAAGTTTCATTTTACTTTTTTGCAACAAACAAACTTCAACATAACATTAAGCAACTTAAACATAACATTAAGCAACATTTGGCAACATTAGCAACAGCAAGAATTGACTATTAAGGTCATTAACAACTATTGCTGACCAAGATTACAAACTTAAATTATGAAATTCAATGTGTCAGAATGTTACTAAAAGAATGTTTAAGTCCACATAGGAACAATTTCCCCCCTTAGTGTTAGGGGGGAATTCTGCATATGATCCCACGTTTGCAATTGAAAAACTTTTCTATACATAAGCTAAATCAAGTCACTCTATCGAAGAGACAGGTACAATGTTAGCTGCATTAATTAGTTATTCTGCATAAAATTCATGCTTGTCCACGATTCCTGAGTGATCATATTAGCCTGTTTACAACAGTCTTGCTTTTGGCTGTAACGAAAAAAGACATGTTTAAAATCATGTTCCTGAAGACACCTTCAGTCAGAACGGCTTCAGTCGTTGCGTTCAGCACAAGCTGTTTTCCGTTAATTAGATTTGGTTTGAGTCCGTGTGGAAACTGCAGGACTAATAAATCACATGCTTTAGAGGGCAACCGTTAAAACATGTTCTCAATAAATAAATGAGCTAGAATTGTCCACATCCATATACCTTTCAACTAAACTAAGAAAATAAGTTTAAAATAAAATAAGATTTGCTGGACGACTGGGGAACTCTGGGAGACCGTGTCTGCCGATATCTCGTTGGTGGAATTTTACTTTCCGTTCTGCTAGAGGTTGTATGGTTCTGTATGTAGCGTCAGTTTACAGAAGCTATATGGAGGTGGAATTTGGAATATGAATTCTTAAATGCGCTAATCCTAATATCAATCATTAATGGAGAGAGCGAAAACTGTTCCATTTCCGATTATTCAAAAAGCAGACACGTGATCAAAATAGCTATTTTTTGAGGGCATTTTTTCCTCCTTTTTCATGCATATAACAAGGCAGCTCTTGAGGTCCTCTACCCCTTAATTTTATATCTTCAGAAATAGTTTCCCAGTGTTTCCGGTATTTGCAAAATCCCGTTGCTGTATCAGTGTTTTCTGAAAACATTGCGCACAGGTATTGTTAGGGCTTCCGTGCGATTAGTTTGTGTTATTCTTGACAATCCCTGAGACAGTTATGTTACTGCTAACGTCAGACATTCAATGATGGCCGGATCCTAATGCAAAACAAAACGTGGATGTGATCTTTTAGAGCTCTCACTCAATCTCTATGTATAATATGAAAACAACCTTAGTTCACTTCCTCGCAGTTCACAGTCTTAACATCACTATAGGACGTAGGTTAGTTTATTATACTGTACAATTTATATAGTACAAAACACTACCTACAGGGGTTATGATTAATTTATTGCACTGAAACTAATGAAATTGTTTATCTTAGAAAATTTAGACTTTTTTGATCGGTTGACGGCTGGTGTCAATAGCCTTGGGAAATTTATAAATCTTAATCTAAAACTATCCAAAGCTTAGTCATCTGAATTATCTGAGTCAGAAATCTTACTTGCAGCTAACTTTCTAAAAATAAACATGAGGAAACTGACGGCATGCATTAGCTTTGTAATCGAGGCTAATGATGCTGCTAAGCTTATATTCAGAGAGGTTAATTCTAAACCCATCAATCTGGTAAGATTCTTAGTCAGAACTTACATGATAATATTTATAATGCTAGTTGCCTGCTGGCCCAATACACCCTGTAGCAATTGAGATGCGTGAATCCGTAAAATCGGCTTATCTTTTCGAGATTAGCTCTTGATATAAAGTTAGCGGATCGCATTTATGTCTACAGTCTACAGTAGGTCCCACTCAGACTGCATCTTCAGAGCAGCTTACTGACAACTAAATACTGTAGTCCATTTTAGTTTCAGTTTCAGCATATAGACGGTTCACTGATCTGTTATGTATGCCGATTCGTTGTCGATTGATAAATTTATTCGTCGAACATCATATGCACGTCGCACGCCATGTCATTTACGTCGAAATTGAAATGTTTGTTATTTCTGTTAGTTAGTGGAGGATCACGCCAAGTCTTGGGTTTTACAGAAAGCTCTCGCATATATAATTTTGATTTCCCGCCAGCAATTGATTGATAGTTAGCGTTAACATATGATCTGGTCCTGATGGGCTTGCCTCAAGAAAATTTTGAGGGGGCTTGTACCTCGAACTGAAAATTTCAAGGGTGCTTGTACCTCAAGAATTTGTAGAAAAGCCAACACTACTTTTATTAAAATTCAATTTTTTCAAAATTTGCAACAAAACATTCAATTGTTAAAGAAATTTCAAAATTTTGGTCGATTTCCACGAAAAATTTAATTTTAGGTAAAACATTCCCGCGAAGCTAAAAATTTTTAAAATTTCAGTGTAAAAACTAATTTTTCCGCCCCTTCTTACTTACCCCTTGTCCATGTTTTCGTTACCCTTTGCCCCCGACCAACGGCGGTTGGGCTAGCATCTTGTCCTGGATGGGATGGGCTTGGACCTCTCGCGTTAACCCATCATGGTGTCCATCTTCGGGAAGACCACAGCAAGCAACCACCATAGCAAGATCACAGCCAACTGTAGAAAAATTTCGTCATTGCTCACCGTCTCGAATAACAGTAAACACTATACATTATTCGGTGTCACCCATACTACTACTACTACTACTACTACTACTACTACTAATAATAATAATAATAATAATACCATCACTACACTGGACTGGCACTGTATACTCCTAACCGGTGTAACTGGAGTGGGGCGTTCTAAAAAATTGGCTCAGCAGTATTATTTTAGAAAATTGACGATGATAGTTTTTAATTTTATTTTTATGCCTCCATACAGCAGTAATCAAAAGGAATAATAAAGTAGCGAAGTGTGATGCACCGGGAGTATACATCCTCTCGATTATCCTGTAGATAAGAGGTACAAATCTGAGTGTTGGTCATAACTCGTAATGATAGTATAACTTTTAGTTTATTAGACATTTGTCAAACCGTGACTATACATATGAAATCAACAGCATTGTCGCAGTCGGATCATGAGGCGTCAAAAGGACGGCTTTTTATTAAATTAGAGAGAAATATATAAAAGGTCTCAGGAATCAATTATTACCCTTCATTTACGTAATTAAGAGATGCTGCGTACGAAACGCATGTCAACATTTCCATGTAAGTATGTACCGACAGAGCCGAACCTGTCACTTTCTGTAGTTATGATTACAGCTGGCTGATTATTTTTCGTGTGGAGCATCATTAGTATACTCTAATGGTAATCCAAAACACTCCTGTCCTGATCGGCATATTTTCAGTTTGTTCTGGTGGAAGACCAGATACGATAGCGCTGATAATATGTCGTTGTCGTACAAGGTTATCCATATTCAAAATCACAAATCATGTGTGCATCATGTGTGCATTCAAGATACATACATTTTTCAATCTTAGTAATACTGGTAGTGGTTTTTAAAACAAAATATTAAACTAAAATAAATTAAGCATTAAATTTTTTATCGTGTCTTGCCAGTCTAACTTCATAATATAATACAAAATGTTTTAAATTAAAATTTGTATCGTCTTACATTTCCGTTGCGATGCCATCCCATCCTCGTCGCCAAAATATACGGACTTAAAAATGTATCGTTTTGCTTTTTTTTATTTAAAACGTAGGGAAGTTCTATTAAACACTATCCTTTAATCAGTATACGAACGACACAATTTGTGTAATAGTAATTGAAGTAAAAGTGAAAGTGATAAGTGAAAGCTTAACTTTCCAATTCTTTCAACTTGTTTGAAAAATTTTTCAAAAATTATTTTTAAGTTTAGTCACTACAGTTTTAGCTCTATGACCTTTTCGAGTTAATCCTGGTAACATGGCTAGATGCTAAGGATTGGAAAATCCTAATGTTCAGTTATTATTAATTGAGGAAAACCCCAGTGATTGTTTCAACCAATCTATGCAAGCAGGAATATTTTAATAATTTATTCTCTAGAAAGAAGCTATTAAGACACCGGTTTAGCTCATCTGGTAAAAGCCACTGTTTATATCGTCTGTTCTTATCGTACAGAACGTTATACAGTGTTAAGTTTTTGTAGCTTTGCAGAATATATATAGAAAAGATATTCAATAGTAGAATAGCTTCAGATGTTGTAATTTGTTTTCAAAATTAGGTGTTAGTACTTCACAGGGATGGAAACTGGGTCATCATATCTGACCCATGACCCACTTGACCCAAAAGCAAATTTGACCCAGACCCAAGGCGACCCATGAAATTTGAAAATTCCGTGACCCAGACCCAAATGACCCAATCGCTTTCGTGACCCAGACCTAGCTGACCCAAGAATTATCGTGACCCAGACCCAAATGACCCAATAAAATAACTGGAACTAAACTGACTTTACATTATACTTTTGTAAAGTGTTTTTGAAACTGTGACACGGAACACTGTATGGGCCAACACAATGTAAATTTGTAAAAAATTGGTAAATAGTAGTCGGTAAATAATTGGTTAGAATCCAGCAAAAAATTCTTCTGAAGGAGGCTGTATGTTCGGAGCTCCTCAATCTTGTCATTTTCATTATTTTTCAACAATAGTTATTTTACTTGGAAGACCTGATTGGTTGATATTACAAAATATTTAAAACTTTCGATGGCAGTGTTCGATGGCTTTTATCACGCGAACCGGCGCAAACATAATGGCCGGACAAGTCACAGCTAACTCTATTGATTCCAGATAAACAATACTAAATTCAACTTAAAATTCGCGCCAACGGCGCGAAAAATTTTTTAGCCGCGACAGGTTTACGTATGATTGGAACAATGCCAGATCTTCGAATTTAGAATTTGGTAAGACCCTGTGACCCAGACCTAAAATGACCCAATCCTAATTGCTGACCCAGACCCAAAGTGACCCACAGGAACCTTGACCCAGACCCACACTGACCCAACCGGTTCACAAAATTTGTGACCCAAGACCCAGTGACCCAAGCAAAAATGGCGACCCAAACGACCCATGACCCAGTGACCCATGACCCAGTTTCCATCCCTGGTACTTCATCATGTTGGTCAATTCTGGCAGACAAATAACAATTAAAAATTGCACTAGTCTGAGTACTAAATATCTCTTGTTCTTTCTTTCTATACTTGTTTTGATGAAAGGAATAAATCATAAAAATCCCAAAGCATTTCAAGTAATCAGCCAACGTGCTGTAGTGTAGCACTGAAATGCATCTGTGGGTGTACTGTAGTGATATTTCCTATGCTTGTAAGATGAACTATGCTTATGTTGCATCATTTGTAAGAGTCGTTCCTAGTATCCTTTTATTCCTCGCTGACGTCTTTGCTAACAATTTTTCCAGTGTTCTAGGCAGCCTTCAAAATCTGACAAAGTTCAGTTTTTGAGGTGCTGAGAATTGCACTTAAACTGTTCATGACAGGAATAATCTCGGACTCTTCTGTTCAGTAATCGCTAATCTCCTAAACATTCTTGAAACGTTTTTGTAGAAAGTACAGGAACCTTCTTGTTGTCTCGAGGAGATTCAAGTGGTATATAAAATGTACGCGAGTTTCTGCCTACAAATGTGATTGCCGCCGTCAGGAAAGACAGATAAAGAGCCAGGAGTGTCACCTTAGATGATGACTTGTATCCGTGGAAACACCGGAAAAACGGAAAAACGTGTCGACCCTAGTAGGCAGAGTCCATAATTACAGGTTACCTATCTTGTCGGGTATGGTATCGGCATGGTATCACATAGCTCGCCCGATATCTACAAGCTTAATCTTGATCTTTGCAAGAGAGCGTGAATTTATCATGAGTTGGTATAATTTGAATCAAAATTTGAAATTTCAATTAATAAACATTGATTTTGAACTAATTAGTATATATGGCTGTCTGTTTCTGATGAATTTTTGCTGTGCTTTACGTCACAGGTAGCTTTCATATTTTTCAAATTATTTACATCTATTTTGCTCTTTGGCTGACATTTCCTCAATTTTCAGGCATTCCTTCTGCTAATAAATCACATTAATATTGCCATAAAACACTCCAAATTTTTTCAGTGGGACATTATTACAGGTTCAAGTTATTTATTCAAGAAAAAGCACTTTTGCACAAGCTACTGTTATTAATGTTCTCTTGTAGGTCTTAATTTCAAGGATCCTATTGAGCTTTAGCTTGAGTTGCGCCACTCCATTGGAGGCTTATCTGCCTCGTGCTGTGATAATTAGTAACTAAGTCCAGATATTTTCATAAACTTTGCAATATTCACTGTTGCTTACTTTTCATTTGCTGATAATCTCTTTGCCCTACACAGCACGTATTCCATGAAATCCAAACTTTTGTTGAACATTTGGAATATAGTTTCTTTCCAGTATAATCTGTAATCAGGAAGCTATTAAAATTTTGATTATTACTGCTGTGAAATATATAGCTACATATTGCCACTAGACATTATACATAAGTGTATTTAGTTGGGATTTTTGCCTGAGCGACTCTGTTGACACGATTATGGCCCAGAGACAGATCACCTTAAGCATTTCTGAGCTTTTGCGAACAAGAAATGGCTTGGCTTTTGACCAGCAGCCGGTAGCTTATTACCTGTGTCCCTCCTTACTAGCATTAACTCCGCCGTAGGGTAGGATAGGATTACTAGTTGTGTAGTTAATATGCATATTGTGATTGCTACGGTAGATTACTAACCAATAAACAATAAAGTGATTTCATATGGTTTACGTAATAAGTGGCCTCTTTTATTGGTTTGAAGTGAGATTATCTGTAACCTTTGAATCACTCTATGATCCATGTAACAGTTTCCAAGCAACTGTAGGAAAACATCCATTTACAGCTCAGTAGACATATGTACCAGATAATTAGATTTAACCTGAGAGGCCCGTTTTAAAAATCGGGTAAAGCCAACTTTCTTTTGGCTTCCATCCAGCACAGCATCAATATGCGGTAATAGTTCTTGCTAGATTCTTATTTTTTAAGTTAAGTTTTAAGTTAACTTAAGCAATAGGAGTGTAGTACAATTTTCGGCATAAGCCTGTACAGAATAGTGCAGGATGTTTTCCGAAATTAGTGAACTTTGAACGAATCTTCGAAATGCCACCAATATTGGTTAACAGTTGGAATTATGACCATTCTACTAGATACTATTACAGGCTGCCCTACGTAAAACGTCTCTTATACGGGCAAATTGGAATGCGGTTACTCACTCGGTCCCACAAAGGACCTATATCTGGTTAATACTAACAAGAGTACATAATATAAGAGTGTGCCACTAGGCATACTCTATGTTATCAGAGCAAAAACTATGCTCTGCTCGCTAACGGCCCCCCCGCAAGTCAGACCCTAGTGACCCCCCCCCCCGCAAATCAGTACCTAGTCGAAATGGGAGTACGCTCACTCGCTCTATGTTTATGTGCTTAAGCTCGAAAACACAGGCAGTGCGTTAGCGAATTTTGTGCCCGCTTCGAGCTTTAGAACACAAACATAGCACACGAAATTCTTTGAAGTGATGGGTCTAATTTGCGGGGGGGGGGGGGTGGGCCGTTAGCAAGCAGAGCATAGTTTTTGCTCTGATAACATAGAGTGTGCCTAGTGGCACACTCTTATATTATGCACTCTTGCTACTAACCAGTACTCGGATACTCTGATATCCGTGTTTCGGGTGCTCTACAAAGTTTTAACTCATTCTTAGGAGCTGGTTATTTCTTCTGTTCAAACTCACCTGTTTTCAGGGAAATATGCTTTATTGTCAGTATATTTAGCTTAGACAGAGTACAAAGTATATATATCACAATCAGATTTTTGTTGCAATGTGTTTGTGCCCTAGCACCCATTTGCTGAGGGTTTAATGCGACACATGCTTTACAATCTGGTGGGAAAATTTAAAATACAATTAAGCGCAGAGATAGCACGCAAATGGTTTTTACAAAAAGCTTCGTACCTACCTACCTTCGTGAATATTTGTCATCTTCGTGCAAACTCTTAATCAACAGATTATTACCGTTCAAAATCCTTCTATAACAACTCTAATATGCATTTTTCAGTGTTATAATCTAGTCTCGCTGTCCGGGAGTGTGGCGCAAGTGGTAGAGCGTTCTATACTTCCAACCGAAAGCTCAGCGGTTTGATCCTTTCCCTGGACACTTGTCTTCACATCTCTCAATCCTGATTTCAACCCTTCATATTTGGCGACCGAGCCACTGAGGAAATAAAATCGATTGTGATGCCTGGGAATGGTGAAATTGCGGGTCAAGAGAGTTGGTTTGGTTTATGATGACCCTCGTAGTGCTAAGAGTACTTATAATTGATATGGTTATATGGTAATTTGATTTGTGTTAAGGCTCCCAACTTTGAACAAATTGAAATATATTATAGCCTCGGGTTAGGAGGCAGCCGGGAGCCACCCTTGAACCACATGTTACTTGGATTTAATCCTTGAAATTCGACGCAGAATTTCAAATCAGCAAGGGGAGTACGCTAGCTACATACATATGTATCAATCAACAACCTAGAAAGGTTGAAATCAGTGTAATAATCTAGTCTCGCTTTCCGGATGTGTACCGCAAGCGGTAAAGCGGTCTACTTCCTACACAAAGCTCGGCGGTTCGATTCCCGCCCCGGACACTTCTTCTTCAATTCTGATTTAAGCCTTTCACGTACATATTTATGCATTTGTCACACGTCGAACACTTTTTTGCCTGAAGAAAAGCCGATGTCGCAACGATGAGTATTTTGATGGGGTGGGGAGGGGACACAACATTCGAAAGTTTTCCCAAAAATCCCCAGCCTGGGATTTCCCTGGGACCTTTTCATGGGGACTCTGTTCACACGATGGGGTCAATCCTCGAGGTCTTACTGTTAGCATAGCATGTCGCCTATGATTTATTACTAATACGAACGAACGTAATTACTGTTTCTTAACAATTTGAACAGTAATAATAATAATAATAATAATAATAATATAAATTCAACATATAACAGTTCAGGTATGATAAAGGAATTTAATTCGTGATAGCTAAATGTAAAAGCATTTATAATTTAATCTAGAGTTTAGTCGCTTAGTTGCTAGCTGCAACAGATTGTTTTGACAATGAGACAATGATTTTCCTCCAAAGTTACTGGATTATTTTAGTGCTTTTGTTTCTCCCTGTTTTTAACAAATCATCAAACTTGTGAACCTGGACTGCCGTATGGGATCCCCATAGACAATTGCTCGGCGTGCAATCCGACCCCATGGGATTTCCTTTGGGTTCCCCACGAAAATCCCCACAAAAATCCCCATCGTGCGAAATCGGCTTAATCAAGCAGGGTTTGTCGAAAGCCGTTGCAATTGTTGGTTCGAGTGGAAGGTGTGTCATATGCACCTCGGCTCACTCTTGGCCTAAATGTAGCTGTAGTTAGGTTTTTTGGTCGTAGGTGAAAATACAAGATCTTATTAGAAATTCCTGGAGTTATAAAGTTTTCATTTTGTATTCAGTCATCACTGGAGTATCTGTGCACAATCTCCCCAGGAAATTTTAGCTTCTGGGGAATGGGGATAAAGTAAAGCTTGGAATTTTCCCGAAACATAATCGGATCTTCAAAAATTTGGATCTAAGGGCCTTTTCGCGAATGGATGGGGTAGAGTAGAGTAGAGCAGAGTTAAAATTAGCTCTTTTAACCCTTTTCACGAATGCGCAGGGTTAAATTTAACTTTGCCTGCTTTTAACCTATTTAACTCTGGGGTTAAAAATCACTCTCCACATACTTGAAAAGAGTTAAAATAATTAATTTTTTCTTTCGCAATGTCCAGCTTCTCAACATTTGAGAACTTTTTAAAAAGAAAAACGTTTGGAACATTTTAAATAAAATAACTAAGCCAAGAAAAGAAGCTATATTTACTCATTTCATGAATAAACATTTATTACATCTTCAAATTACATCAAATTAATTAATTAATTTAAATAGAAAAATGTTTGTCTAATAAAATTCAGTAGAGATTTCAAGTTTGAACTGAAATGGTTGCCCCTAAAATCACAGTTGGGATAACAATTGATTCTGTAAGTGCAGCATCACCAGTTGTAGCTAAGTTCGCGTAACAGTAGTCTAGATATCCTTTCAAAAGTCTAAAGGTTCAAGTTTCTAAAGGTTTATTTTAATTTTCAATTTCATAATTTTATTGTTTCGGTTATTTATAGCAAAATTAGCCTTTTAATTAATCTAATTTTTGTGAGAAAGTAGAGATTCGATTGGTTGCAGTGATTCGTTGATTAGGCTTTTCATGTGGCCATCTCTCATACAAACTTCAAATTTGCATTCATAAGTGCTGTCAAATAACTGGCAAAAAATAATTTAGATTATTAATCATTTAATTAAATTAAATTTATTGAATTATTATTTCTAATAATGCAGCATGTTTAAAACATTAATTTTCCAGCTTTTTTCATTTTATTAAGTATTTCATTACTTTAGTGTGAACAATTCAGCAGAATATTGGTGAAACCTTAACCCTTTTATTCCCGCGGCTGCCAATTGGCACAAGTGCTGATTTTTGGCATCTTATATTTTGGGATAGGGTGCAGTTGTCGGTTGGCAATCTGGGCATTTGCTCCTTTTATCTTTAACACGTCCACCCTATTGTGGGAGAATATTTCGACACCTGCTTGAAAAATCTAGTTTCTATGGCATTCCGCCGGCTATGGAAATTTTGATGATTTCAAGCCCTGTTCGAGCGCTGCATTCAAGCAAATCCAGAGCCGGCTGTAGTTCGTCGGCAGAAAAGTCGTTCCACCAGGTGATGCGGGAGGTTATGCGCATTAAAATAACGTATAGTTGATCCCGTCTCTGAATCAAGTCTTGCAGCTAGAAATAAATTTATTGGATTTTTGCAATGAAAATTTAGCAAAATTTCGTATTTTGTCCGACTTTGACGGCTTGTAACTTTTTCTGGGTGCATCGGAGACCCTTAAATGAAATGTAGAGCAATTAATTCTCTATCGATTGGTGACAGTCCCATCTCTCTAGATGGTCTCAGTAAAACCGGCAGCGAAAAATGTAAAATTGGTCATTTTGAGCCGATTTCCCCGAGAAATCTTGGGAAGAAGAGGGTTAAGTAACTTTGAAACATTGTTAATTATCCAATGAAATTCTGTGTTGCACTTTCATCGGTTAGATTATCTTGTCATATTTGAAGCTTTATTGGCAACGTGGCAATAATAATGTAACGCATACAGTAGTAGATTTTAATTCGTTAACCCGCGTGCTGAGACGCGGGTTAAAATTCAATGAAAAATAGCATGAGCGAGTTAAAAGAGTAAAATTTAACCCATTCATGAAAAGGGTAGAGTTAAATATAACTACAGCTTTTTATCTCTGCGCGTCATTCACAAGAGTAGAGTTAAAAAGAACTCTTTTCGCGGAACCTCACGTAGCGCAGTGGTTTCGTACTGCACTACAAGTGGAGGATTATGTCAAGTCTAGAGCTTGAACAAAAAATAAGCTCTAACACCGTGTTTCAAATATCCCTCCTGGGCACTTTACCGAGATTGTCAAGGGGTGGCCGCCTGCTTGGTGGAACTACCACAGCACCTCCATTCGGTGGACGTAATGGACCTACTGATAGCCATATAGAACACATCGGGTAATTGCTATGGCAATTATTCAGTGTCAGCATCTCCCTTTCCTCAAAAATGCATACGTTCTTAGCTGGCACTACCCCTAACCGGAGCACTGACTGGGGTGAGGTGGCTGTAAAAATCTTTTCGCGAATGACAGAAAGGTTAAAATATCAACTCTGCTTAACTCGCAGAGTTAAATTTAACTCTTTAATTCATTCGGGAAAAGGATCGAGCTAATTTTAACTCGTTTAATCCATTCAAGAAAAGGCCCTTAGATAAACTCCCAAAATTGCATTAGTTTTATATAGACCTCGACACTATTTGTTAACAATTGTAACGCAATTTTGGATGGTTACTAAAACTAGGGTTGTGATCGGAATCAGGGTCAGGATCCATTTCAGGATCACCTTGAAACTTCAGGATCGGGCGGAAGTGGATCTACATTCTGAGCCAGATCCTGAAGTTTCATGTAGAACCTGAAATTGATAGATAATTCAAACTTTCGACACTGATACTGACTAACTCCTAAACCCGGTTGTGAAGTCATGAGCCGGTGTTGAAATGGATTCTGTTTTATACACCCGATCCTCGGTGATACTGATTTTGGTTTTAGTCATTTCATATATATTAATTTGAGCCAGACCTAAATTACGTTTGACCTTTGAAGACTGATTTCTGTCACATCTTAAAAAAGTCTAGCAAACAAATCTTGTTATTGCTCTTCTATTCGGATGCTGACAAGTCAGTCAGCCGACTGGGATGGGTTCGATTGATGATGAATGTAAAAATTTTGAAAATTAAGGAAAATATGTTTATTTCCTTGCTTAAGGGAAATTAGATTGTAATAAATAGCCAATCTAATTAGAAATATAACAATAATTAGAAATATAGAAAGTCCAAACAAATAAAACAAATTTTATCATATGTCAGGTTTCCATGATCAGTGCTAAATATTTAGTATAAATGGAAATAAAAATATATCTGTTAATCTAAGTTATACAAAATTCTTTCAGTAGATAAATACCTACACATATTCTAACACACTTCCGTGATCATCATAACTTACGCACATAATTTATATTAACTTCCTCTGTGCTGAAGATTGTTGACGTAATTCGAACAAACTTTGACGCAGTTCAGCAGCTTGAGTGACCTGGCAAACCGGAAGGCTAAACGACAAAGTCGACAACAACAACAACAACAACATGACCTGTCCGCTGATTGGTTTTGCCAGCGGGAAACTTCTTAGACGGCTAATGAACAGCTTAGACAGAGCTTTCAACATGACTTTGACCTCGTTGCTCAACAATAAGAAGCTTTTAAGCTGTGGAAATTCTCCGTCGCTGACGCACAGGCGCAGCACAGTTTTATTGTCCAAAAGTCAGCTGACCGAAGACGGACAAAGATTTACTGTCAATATTTTATGCGCAATTACGATTTGACTCAGTCTATAAAATATGTATAAAATAATAGGAACTTCTAGGTACATATTCAGTGTACAAAGCTCCACTGTGTACACATATTTTTATCGTTCTCGGAGTTGAATTTAATTTAATTATCAGGAATTTAAAATTTTATTATCAAACAGTAATGATTATATAATGTTTGATTTTTGGCTGACATTTGTTTTAGATATATATTTTCATAATGCCTGGAGACCAAATGAACACGATTTTTCCTATAGTTTTATTATCAGTAATATTTATAATCGGAATTCCACTAAATATTCTCAGCTTACTGGGCCTGTGTAGTCGCAGATTTGGTTTCAATCGTTTTTCCGACCGACTCTCCTACTCCTACAAACTTTTGCTGAAACATTTGAACGTTGTGGACCTGCTAATTCTGCTATCATTTGTACCATCTAAGGTGGCTCTGCACTACTTCAAAAACCTATGGTACGGCGGTGAGGTGTTGTGTCGGTTTGTCCCGTTTCTGCATCTGCTGATATTTCACATTTCATCGAATCTGTTGGTAATCATTGCAATACACCGACTGCTGGAGATTTCCATGCTGCGGTCATCCCGACTTCAGCGATGTCGGATCACCTACGCTCTGGTGGGCGTCGGATGGACACTGGCCATCGCTCTCAGCGTCCCAACTCTACTGGCGTGTACTACAGTCTCTGTGGAGCAACAGGAAGGCCCGTCGGACGGGAAAAGTTATTGTGTCAACATTTGGATCAAACAGCGTCTGTCGGATGTCAATCATTCGATGAGCGTCGGATTTGCGGAGCGCCTGTATTATACGTCTCATCTGATCAGTGTATTTTGGGCACCCACTGCCCTGTCAATCTGTGTTTACGGAGTCATAGTTGTGTTTCTACTTCTTCGTACAAACAATAGCTCCGCTCGTGTTACGGATACGAATGCGTGTGCCAGATTTTGTGGTATCGATTCGTCAAGTCGGTGGTCTCGGGTACTTCACTCCAGTACATACCTACTCGCAGCAAGAATAATCTGCTGGGCGCCATATAATATCAGCTCTCTGTCTACAACCATTGACGATAGCTATCTACTGTACAGCTTACATTATCTAATTTGCGTTAACAGTATCATAAATCCGTTTTGTTATCGAACTCTGGTATGTAAATTTGAAGAGAACATTCGGAATACAACGCTACGAATTGAGAAGCCGTCTCGCGTTCCTGACTTTGCAGAGACATCAATGATGATATCACCTGTGGATAAAAATGCACCCGCACACGGAGACAGTTTTTAGCTTTTTCATTGTTGTGCACAATCACATATTCACACATTTCACACGTAAATAAATATTGCACAGTGACGGTTTTTTATTCAATTCACATTAGTAAAAATATAAATGCTGCTACGGTTTGGTGCCCAGCAATGTAGATTCTCGCCAGAGACCTTTATCACAGAGTTCTATACGGGCCGGGAGTACTCGCTGGGCGGGCGGGGAGTGCTGAATTTTGCTACCTGCACTGTCCGCGCGGTGAAATGTGTAATAAACGGGCTGAAATCTGGGAAGAAAACGGGGGTCCGAATTCGTCGTTACACAGACGCAGACGGCGAGAAGATGGATATCCGCTCTTAGGTCTAAGGACTAAGCTAGCCTAGTGTGGGTCTAACCTACTCCAGACAGTCCACCTTAGGGGAAGTAGTTATCTAACAGACAGTTGCGATGCTTGACTGAAACCCAGGGGTCGGTACCAGGGGTCACTGCACAAACGAGAGAACCTTGAAATCGGAACAACCGTCACACTCAAAGATACAAGACCAAGGCTCGGTATGGGAACTTCCTTCGGGCTCACCGGCAACCGTCCAAGCTTCAATCTTAGCACGATCCCACGGCTGAGAGCAGTTGCAATAGAAAGTTACCTCCGAATGTTCAGGCCCAACTAAAGAACTACCCTCGTGAACCAGGAAAAGTATGCTAAAACTGTACTTGTTGTGGCACTCAGGACACTGATGGAACGGCAAATTAAGCTGGTTTTCTGGCTCACTAATATCACTAAAATCACTCAGGTTTCCCTCTTCTTCACCGTACAAACTGAACAGGCTTCAGACTGAGCTGTTATCGTTGACCCCGTCGACTCAGCTGCTCTAGTATCCAACCCTAAACTAACTAGCAAGAACTAAGCTTAGATTCCTATTTATTAACTATTTAACTATTATTAACTATTAACTATTTATTAAGTACAGTACACACTCAACTTCACAGACGAGACAGACAGACAAAATTCTTACGATTGCTGGCAACTGATTATTGAACCCGCTCACCACCTAAACCAACTAAGGTTCCAAGATAATGTCAGTCACAAGTCCCTACTCTGAAAACCCTAGGAGAAATCTGAAGCTGAAACCTAAGAAATTTTGGTTTAATTAATATTTTAAACTCAGCTTTTGGTTGCCACACAAACACACCCAGTCACACACACACAAACTTAGTCTTCGGACTCTTTATAGACTGCGAATTGATTCGCAGTCACACAACGATACTCTGTTCCGGGGTCGTGGGTGGAGGTTCCCTATATGCTCCCTATGTGTACATGAAATGTGCACAAGTCCACCCGTCCCAGGTCACGAATAGCCGCTAATAAACCGCACCCTCAGAGAACTAACGACTAATCTTCTGCTAAGAGGAGGACCTGTAAAATTTGATAAAAGTTTGACTTCTGACAAATTTAAAGAGAGAAAACCTTGACGGATTCGGTTTTAACGGAAACTTTGTAAACGGTCATGAAACAGTCAACTTCAAAGACAATTTGAGAATGCATTTTACAATAGAACAGTATAAAAGTTAACAGCTATTTTAGAGATGGTTTCGCTTTCAACAGGCACTTCGGATGAACAGCCAACCCAACTCCAAATCCCAAATACAGTCCGAACTGACAAAGGTGCGACCCTAAGCCAAAGTCAGATGGCTCTCAGGAAAGTCTACAGCACAGGAAAACTACTGGTCGAATCGCTGAAACCGGCAAAGCGCCGTAATTTTGAGGCAAGAGTCTTACACCCTGGCAAAGGCAAAGAACCAAACAGGTCCGGATAGAGCAGCACTGAAAGAACCAGGGGAAAGGCCAGGGGTGATCCAAGGATGCACTCACACTGGAAGGTCAGCAGGAAGAACCGGGCGAGAATGATATCCGGACAGCAGTGCAGAGAAGGCCGGGATCAGGAGATCGCGGCAGGGCAAGGTAGACCGGGATCGGAAGATCACGGCAAGGCAGAACCACAAGACACAGCACAGACGGAGAGAGAAGCAGAGTAGCAGAGCCCGAAGGCGACTCGATCTAGAACTGAATCAAAGCCAGGGATGATCCAAGGATGCACTCACACTGGAAGGTCAGCGGAAGAACCGGGCGAGACTGATATCCGGACAGCAGTGCAGAGAAGGCCGGGATCAGAAGATCGTGGCAGGGCAAGGTAGACCGGGATCGGAAGATCACGGCAAGGCAGAACCACAAGACACAGCACAGACGGAGAGAGAAGCAGAGTAGCAGAGCCCGAAGGCGACTCGATCTAGAACTGAATCAAATGGGTTAAAACCTTGTCGGTTTTAACTCGAATTCAGCGATATGAACTGGATTTGGTAGGGACAGAAGTTTGCAGAAATTTGACTTAGGTGGATTTTTTAGCTTTCAAAATTGGACTTTAGGTACAAACACAGGAATTACAGGTTAGATTACAAGAATTGGGCAGTCAGCCCAGCCAGATGATTTTAGACAACTCAAAACCTTCTTTTGAACAGTTTTAGAACACACTCACAAAATAGACAGATCCCAAAAGTAAGGAAACTGACATTTTCAAAGGTGCGAAACGTAAAGGGAAAGTTTCGAACAAAAGATAGCAAGAATTTTGAGAGGGGGAATTCTAACAGAAATCCCCCACCAATGACAAGAACTCCCGGATTTTCTTCTCAGAAAATCCGGGGAAATCCAGCTAATATCAACCGATATTAGCACATTCACATACAGCAAAAGCAATGAATAATGAAATCAATAACTCTAAGGCGGCGAGATGCCTGATTTTAACGTGATTCTCAAGTCTTGTCGAGAAAGGGATCCGTAGATCCTTTTTAGCCTATTTTTTAAACTCGCACTTACAACGTCATTTTTCCGGCTTCTTCCGCAAAGCAAGCGTGACCGTCTCCCAGAATCACGCGTTGTGGGTGGCTAAATGCGATGTAGCTTTGGAGCAGGTGCTTGTCCCGAACCATGTGAGCTGTTGCTCCTGAATCCACAATGAAATTGCACGACTATTCCACTTTCGCGCCGTAGAGAGTCACCAGACTATCGTCGTCGTCACGCTCTTCTTCCTTTTCGCCACTATTCCAGGCGGACTTGTTTCCTTGTGCACTGGGAACAGTCTCTTGCAAAATGTCCAACGCCAATACAATTATTACAGGTACCAGTCCTTGAACCCCATAGGGGGAGTCCTGTTCCTCCACCCCGATTGCCCCTTCCATGACCCCCTCTCCGCGGCTGGCCGATTGGTTTCGATTTGCAGAGCGGAAATCACGGTTGCCAGCGGCCGCCGCCAGGGCTGAGGTGGAATTACGCGTCTCTTGGCGCAACCTCCGGTCCTCTTCGCTTCGAAAGAGCTTCTTCCAATTCTGGGAGGGTCACATCACCTTTGGTGAGAAATGCTTGACGCATCAACTGGATGCTGGGGTCGGGATGCTCTTCAAGCCCATGAATTAAAATTCCAACTTGCAGGTCTTTACCCAGATTGACTTGGATATTAACGAGTCGCTGAACAAAGTCCTTATACTCACTAAAGTATTTGCTGACTGTCTTCTTTGGGGTCAGCTTCAAATTCAACAGCCTATCTAGGAGCTGCATCTTGTTGGATAAGGATGAGCGATCAAAGTTCTGGACAAGGGCATCCCACTTGTCATTAGGACTGTCCAAACCATCTTTCATAACGATGTGAAGAACCGTATCGTCGTATCGTCCACAGTCTGGTTCAAAATGTTACGGACCCGAGTGGCGTTGACGTTGTACCGCTCCAGGTCGTACCGGTTCAGCCCCAGTCACAATCTTCCAAAGCTCGTGACCTTCTAAATAGTCCTTCATGCAGACTTTCCAGATTGACCAATCAGAGTTCCCAGCCAGTTTCTTGAAGCCGGGGACTTTGTCATCTTTCGCCGCCATATTGGACTTCTAATCCTTTGTCCCTCCGCGCAGTGATGAGACGAACGTTAGCCAAGGAAATTTAGAAGCACGTAGTGACAAAACTTGGATACTGTGATTTGGAATCCGCTTGTTTATAGCATATATATTGCATGACAAAGTTATGGTTCAAATCTAATAAAAACTGCTTTATTTTTATATTCGCGATTTCTCACATAAGGTTCTGGAATGCAGTCTGGCACTGTGGGGTCCATTTGAACTTAGTTTCTTTCTTCTTCAACTGATACAGGCAATTGGCGAGAGAGGCGAACCCCTTGATGAACTTAGCATAATAGGCACACATATCTAGAAAACTCTCTACCTCTTTCAGGTTAGAGGGAACCGCGAACTCATCAATAGCCTTAACTCGGTCAGCGAGAGGCTCAACTCCTCGAGGAGAGATAATGTGGCCTAAATAGTTAACTTCCTTCTGAAGAAAACTGCATTTCTCAGTATTTAGTTTCAGATCGGCGGCTTGCAGGCGGTCAAAAATCTCTGCATAATGTCTAAATGCTCCTTAAAAGTCCTAGAGAAGATGAGGATGTCGTCTATGTAGATGATGCACATCTTCAACTGTAAATCAACCAGGACCCGCTCCATACCTCTCTGGAAATTACCCGGAGCAGATTTCAAGCCGAAAGGCAAAACATTGCATTCGAATTATCCATGAAAAGTGTTGAAGGCGGCCTTGGACCTAGATTCCTCGTCTAACTCTATTTGATTGAAACCCTTGTTTAAATCTAGTGTGCTAAAATAGCGGGCACTCTTTAAGGCGGCCAACACATCATCGATTCTGGGTAATAGGTAGATATCAGGCTGAGAAATCTTATTTACGCGACGAAAGTCTACACCAAGCCTCCACTTCCCATTTGGTTTGGGAACATAGAGAGAGCATGGGCGAAGCCCACGGGCTCTAAGAGGGTCGAATAAAACCGTGCTTCAGCATTTCCTTCAATTCTTCTAGGAGAACATATCGGAGATGGACTGGCAGCCGATAGGGTGGCGAATAGATGGGGGCATGCTCTCCCGTATTGATAGAGGCCTTGAAGACTGAGCATTTACCTGCATCGAATGGATGATGCGAGAAGGCCTGCTCATTCCTAAGTAAACTACGGACGAACTGATCCATTTCCTTTGGAGACATTTCTGAGGAAGGTTTGGGCATATTCTTGAAGCATTCAGGCAGGTCTTCAGACCATCCCTGGCAGCAACCTTGCTATATCCCTGGGCAATACTCTCAGGAGCTGACAAGACCTGATTCAACTAAAGAACACCCTTATCTGGAGTTCGTACGTAGAAGCAGCCGTATGCGTGCTTCTCGACATCCCCCTTTCTCCCATGGGGACGTCCGGGCGCACAGTGCCTAGTGATTCCTTGGCATGCAACTTGACTGGCTGTGCAGAATAGTTTTCTACACAGACTAGGATGATCTTATCAGCTAACCTAACTCGAGACGGCATACAGGCAATGGGCTGAGGGGGGTTCAGAGCAGGCTCGAACTTATCCGGGTGTGGCTCAAAGTCTCCCTCAACTCCGAGTTCTATGTCCGGAGGAATTTCTACCATCGCATTGATAATGGCTCGAGAAAACGGAGGAAGTTCAAAATCGTCAATCATGGACACCCGATATAGCGAATCAAGAGAATGTTGTGGAGTAGAAATGGGCAGCACAAATTTTCCTGGAGGCGAATGCGAATTTATCCTAATCTCATTATTGTGAATATCAAGATCAAACGAAGCGTCAAACCTAGACAGAAAATCCGTACTCAGCAGGATATCCTGTGGAGAGGTGGAGCTCACAAAGAACGTGTGAGGTACCGGATGATGCGCAGGACACCTCGGGAAGGTAAGCCGAGCTACGACCTTATGAGAAATTGGAATTCTATGACCAGTAGCAGAAATGCTCCACTTAGGCTCCTCCAGCGGATACACAGGCAGCCGATGCTTTTCTACTACATCCTGCGCAATTAATGTAATGTTAGCCCTGGTGTCCAACAAGGCAGGGATAATAGACCCATACAATTCAATGTCTATCAACATAGGGGAAGCAGAGACGAAATACACCACCGAATCGGGATCATAAGCGATGGAATGCCTCTTCGGAGCATGGGGAACCGCGGTCGACAAGGGGTCCCCTACTTCAACGATCCGATTCCGGTTATGCGGGGAAAGAGATCTATCCAAACTACGATTCCGACTAGAGGTACGACCTGATCCCAAGTCACCATACTCGCGTTTAGCGGGTGAGCGACGTTTAGTAGGGGTTCCTAGCTGAATAGACTCGAAGGAATCCAATCCATCGTTTTTGTAGTAAGCCTGCTGAAAGGAGACAGCAGCCTCTCGCTCAGGCTCGTGAAATCGACGTATCTGAAAGCAAACTGCACCTGGTCTATGGTTCTGTCCTCTGAATGCAATAGTTACTAGTTTACGCGCAAAGTGTTTGCAGATTCTAATTTTATTCTCAGAAGAAACTGTGGAAAAGAAGTTTAGTACCTGTAGAAACTATGTCAGTGTTAAGGTTTTCGACGGAATACCGCACTACGCCCGCTGGAGTGTTGATTTGAACCAATTCAACGGAAGTTATTGTAGCTAGATCCCCGTCACTAAACCACGTCGCCGAGGGAGAACGTGTTGCAGCGCCCGAAACTGGCACAGGCACTCTCTGGTCTCAGCATGGCCGATATCTGCATCTTATTATAGGAAATACTTACTGATCGCCAGGACTATGGTTACATTAGCCAATCTTAAGGAAGCTGTCATACCCGCTCTGCTAGGTAGGATACCTTTACACTTTACGGAATTATCGACTGCAAAATACGAAAACAAACAGGCTTCGTAATCGTATACAGGATCAGATGAAAGAATATGTATATTTACCTTTTGTACCTTTACAGCTGAACCACGGATTGACTATGGCAATAATTATAGTTATCATAGGATGCATTGTAGTATTCTGGGTAACACCTTGTGGCCGTAAGTTTAGGGATAGGATCCGAAATTAGAATGGCTAGCGCTTCCGTTCCCGTAATCTCTGCGCCCCTGAATGGTCGCCGGCTCAATGAACCTCCTTTTAGTGACGACGATGATAAACTCCCTTTAGAGTTAGGCCCGTATTCATAAAACGTTGGTATCCATACCAGTGGTACCCATACAACTGGTATGGATACCAGTGGTTTGAAAACCAATTGGTTACTTAACCGAATTCACAAAGCTCTTGTTTCTAACCACGGTTTGCATACCAGTAGTATGGCGGGAATAGGAAAATCCCTCTCATGTTCAGCAGTGGTATCCATACCACTGCTACCCTTCAAATGAATGGGATACCAGTGGTATGCCTTATAAGAATCTGTTGTGCAAATAAAAACAAAAAGGATTAATTAATGAAAGGATTATATTTAAGCTGGTTTAAAACGGCTATATTTGTTTTGATTTATATGTTAGAATGAATATCTATATCTGAGAATTTATACCGTTTGATAGTTAGCCAGAAACACATAATACAGAACTCTGATATGATCGAAAATTAAAACTAAGTGTCTTTAATGTTTTAAGTGGAACTAAATAATATTTTAAAACTCAAGTTACTTTATTAAAGCCTGTATTCAGGTGTAAAACCTATGACAAACCACCTGCAACGGTGGTTTCCAATTTTAACCTTTGGTATGGTACCAACTGTATGGTACCAGTGGTTATAAAGTTTCATGAATTTGCTGTATGCCTGCGATACCACTGGTACCCCTACTTCCATACCAGTCGTATGGGTACCAACGCTTTATGAATACGGGCCTTAGGCTCACTCACGATAAATGAAGAAAGGCTTTCGTTACATTCCACCAGTAGGACATTAGATTACGATAAAGTACGTAATACCGCGAATAGATGTCATGCTACTCTGATCCTCAAGACTATGTCTAGGGACACCTCCTACGCCTCCTCCATGTCTGACTTTAATGCCAGAGATCCGGAAGCTTCCGCGCATCTATTAAACGATGAAAGCCAAGATCGTACATCGCCGGCTGTAGGACTAAATCTGGGCTCAAACATAAGAACGAAGACAAAGAGGATAAGTGTCCACAACTAAGTTTTTGCGTTAAATAATTATAAATAACTTTAACTTTAAACTAAGGAATACATACCATACCAAGTTGCCCACTCCGTGCTTATGGTTCGAAATGTGATCTTGTTAATGACTCTACTAATTCTAGAACAAACCGTAGATGCTCTGTTTGATACTGGATCTCTCGTCTCTGTTATGACCACCGGTTGTACACCAACTCAAGTAGGGGACCTGAAAGTGAAAAGGTCTTCTAGATTTTATGGTGGAGCAAGGCTTTTTTAACCAATTCATTTATGTTCCTACTTATATTGATCCTCATATAATACGCTTGATCTTGTATTTGGGCCGACTCCGTTTTCTGTTAGTAATGTTGACACCTTGCCCCCTATTGGAAATACACATCATAACACAGTTACTTTCGAAATTCCCGTTAAGAAGTTTGCAAAAGAACCCACTCCATCGACTAGAGAATTCAGTCGGGCCAAATTTAATGACATTGCTGTTTTCCTTGATGCCATTGATTGGAATTTTGTCTTTAGTAATTGTGTAGATGTGGAAGATTACTGGAGAGAATATATGAATGTATTAACCGAAGCTGTAGTTAATTTTGTGCCGCTAAAAAATGCTAAGGCGTCACGCCATCCTTATCCAATCACAGCTGCTACGGTAACTTCAATACACAGGAAACGTCGAGCATGGCGTAAATTTTAAAGCTAATCCAACGGTTGCAAACAGACGTTCATTTTATTTTGGCTCAAAATTCTCTCAGGTTTAGACTTTTTCAGGATCAAATAAATTATGAACACCGATTGTCTGCTACACAAAACATTAAAGCTTTTTATGGCTATATAAACAGAAAACTTAATAACAGAAGAATCTGTTCCAACTCTTGTGAATTCTGATGGTGTACCCGCTAGCAGTTCATTGGATAAAGCAGCGTTATTGAGTGAACAGTTTTCCTCAGTTTTTGTAACAGACAATGGCAAGAATACCTGGTGTTCCTGTAGTGAATCGTGTTGATGTATCGACATTCAGTTTTACGGTTGTTGATGTGTATAATGTACCAAAAGTCTAGACCGAACAAGTTCAGTTGTGGTCCAGACGGCATCCCACCTGTATTTCATAAACCATTAGCTGCTCAGCTCGCCTATCCGTTATTTTTTGCATCTTTCAACAGTCTGTTAACCAGTCAAAACTTCCGAAAATTTGGAAAACCGCAAATATTTGTCCAGTATATAAGCGAAAAGGAAAACTAGTGATCCTGCATCTTATCGTCCTGTTAGCCTCACAGTGGATGCTTGTAAATGTCTTGAACAAAATAATAAAAAATTTCTTAACTATCACTCTAGAGCGGAATAATAGCTTTTCAAGGAACCAACATGGATTTATGAAACGAAAGTCTACCCTTTCACAGCAGTTGGAATGTTGTGCAGATTATATGGATGCTATTGAAGATGGAAAGTGTACACATGTTGTTTTTTTGGACTTGTCTAGAGCATTTGATACTGTGTCCCATTCTAAATTATCGAAAAAACTGGAAACGTTTGGTATTACTGGTGAAATCGGAAAGTGGATAAATGATTTTTTAAACGGAAGAACACAACGGGTTTTAGTAAATGGTGTATATTCTGAGGAATCTTTGGTGAAAAGTGGTGTACCCCAGGGATCAGTACTTGGTCCACTATTGTTTCTGTTGTACACCAAACGACGTCGATAAAGTTGTAAAA
>JASAND010004094.1:0-21153 GCA_030248195.1 Trissonchulus latispiculum | reverse complement strand
TGCTGAACGCTGAAAAACTGGATGTTGAAAAACTAGGGAAAATTAAAATCTACTTACACAGGACTAGATTGATAGATGGGGTAAATAAATTTTCAAATTTAGACTAGGCTCTGATGGTAGATTCTGGAGTAGGGTTACTGTAGTTTAAGAAAGCGCACCAGGTTTTCATACTTTAATTCTTTTATCAAAAAGCATTAACTGTTTGCATGGTACCGTTACTAAGGTCAATTTTGCGGTGGTAATGTACAAACTCAAATAGTTGAGTCGTTAGCGTAAATTCAAAATTTCTCTTACTTATGTGTTGCTATCGCTTTTTTTTAAGGAAATGGCTGAAGGTAGACCACCTACGCCAAATGGTCCCATTTCCAGATTTACTCCAAATAATTCTCCCCAGGAAGAAGACACTAAATCGGCAACTCATAGTGTGTTTAGTAATAGCTCGGTGCAAACAGTTGACACTTCTGATATACCTTTGTATGAATCTGTAGGGTTAAATTCAAGGGGTAATATGTTCCAACGAGTTGATAGGGAGAACGAAATCACGAGGAGGCGCGAGTTGCGGCAATAGGCTCGAGCTATGTGGCACTACCGACCGCCTTCTCCCCCACTCTATCACCCAACACCACACAAGCGAGAAGGAATTTTGGGAGTTACAGAATCCACTTTTGAGCCTGAGTACGTATATAATAAAGTCACTGAGCGCTACCAACGCTTTGAGCAGCCAATTCCTTCAACCATGAAATTGCAGTTTCGTTATTTAGCTGGCGGGTCTGAAATTAGAACTTTTACTCGGTCCCACCATCCCGCCAGAGAAATGTATGTAGTTCCGCCCCCTTGGCCCGAAGTACATCGGCCAAGAGTGCGCCTGCCGCCTTGCCTGATTTAGTGCCCCGCACAGATTTTAGCTTATACTGTGGGCATAGTGGCAGTACTAAACCGTCGGGCTAATCCAAACACAGCTCCGCGGCTGGTGGGAGAAGATCCTGTCAATCCACCACCGCCTCTTGCGGATTGGGAGCCTCTCGCCCCATGGCAGCCGCCACATTTAGAGCCGTGGGAGAGTAGCTCAGAATCGGGAGAGTCTACGCTTTCGCAGGCTCTCCGCGCCGCAGGGTTCGTTTCAGGACCCCGGCGTGGGCTTCTACTTTGAGCACCACCGAAACTGACTCTGTATTTTCGGATAGAGTCTCGGAAGCCGGGTCGGAACCTAATATCGCGCCGCCTCCTGTTTTCGATCACCTTCCCGCTGGTCGCTTCAGAGCTCGTAGCATGTAAACATAATATTATAATTCCATTTAGTATATGACTTTATTGTATTATATTATTATAATGTATGCTTGTTTATTATATTTACGTATGATGATATTTTCCATTAGTTCTCAGTGCAATTTCACCTGACTAAACCTTTGGAGTTACGGGCTTACGGTGTATAAAGTTGGACTACAGTTGTAAATATTAGCTTCTCTACGTTTGTGCATTTCTTAAAGTTAGTGTATCTAATTACTAAAATCCAGTAGCTGCTTAACTTATATATATATATTTTGCTTTTAGTAATCTCTTATCATGTGGGAGGCTTTGAGCTATGGTGAATATGGTCGCTATCTAAGAGGCTATCAAATTCAGGAATCCGATAAAAGTAGTACACGCCACAATCACTGGGTTAAAGTTTCTGAACGCTTGTTTTTAAATAAATTTAATGATGATATGTGTGAACCTAGTGTTTGCGAAAATTGTATGCATCCAACTACTTTCGCCTCTGATTTCAAAAAGGGGAAACGGGTGGGCACCGAGCCTCATTTTGGATTGTTAAGTGAATATCATGATTTATACTGTGCTAAACGTGGTCATTCGTTTCCGGAATTGTATGCTTCTAGTTTACTTAATCAAGTGTTGAATGCAACCGCGTATGCCCATGAGCGTAACTTGTGCATGAGAAATTTACGGGCAAGTGCGTGGGTGTTTACTGGACCTGCCTTGCGTGAGATCCGTCTCGCTGATTTTACTCTCTCTTGAAATTTATGTATGCCCACCTAAAAGTCACACAGTGACAGGTTCAGAGAATCTGGCGTCATATCTTCCTACGCCGGAAGTTTTGAATGCGAGAAAAGTTGAATTAGACGCTTCCCCAGCGGATGTCTGGGCAATCGGAAAATTGTTCTTTTTACTTCTTTTTGGTGAATGTCCGTTTCGAGCAACAGGTGAAACTTACTTGCAACAGTTGCAAGCAATAGCTGAGGCAAAATTTACTATGCCAGAAAACGATCTGGTGTCTGCTGAGGCTAAGGATGTTATACGCCGCTGCCTACAGGTGAATCCTGGCGATCGGCCCACAGCGATGGAACTGTTATGTGAGGATTATTTCCAAGAAAAATTTGATTCACGCATATATGACTCGATTTCGCCTGACATGATTACACTAAACCCGCCTCCTGCTCCCTCGGATCAGGGGGTGAAGGTAACAAACCTCACCAACCATCGCCACCACCGCCAACGCCACAAGTGGTGTTGAGTGCGGAGGAATCAGTGGGCCAAGCCTCTGTCTCGGCTGATGGCGACGGCTCTGCTGTAAATGATGAGCCAGCGAGTAAAACGCTGCAAGTTGGCTGCATCATCAGCTGCATCATCTGCAGACGAACCGAGTACTAGCACGAGTGGTAACGTAAGCCATCTCCGAGAGTTGGCTGGACAGGGCTACATGGTACTGCCTCCTACTAATTCGCACCCAGGCAGTTCCTTATCTACGCCTCCGAGCGTAGTCTCTTTACATGTAACCGGGGGTTTTGATAAAAAGCTTTTCAAATATTCTTACTTTGGAAGAGAAAGTGGTGCGGCAACTGTTGTTGTTGAGGATATTACTAGCGATGAGGAGGAGGAGGATAGCTCAGATGATATGGCTACTCAGCAAGGTAGTCCGTAAACGAATGTAATGGTCACCATCCTGTCAATAGTGTTAGTGTTAGACTCTTAAGTCATGGTGATACATTAACGGAGAATATGCTATGTACGCAACCTACTAATTTTATTAGTATTAGTTGTATTTCATGCATCTAAGTATTTACACTATTCATTCTTGTAACTATTATTACTGTGTCACATGTACTAATTGTATCTATTAATTATTATATATATTGTGTAGCTATGTGTCGTGGTTGACCTAGTGTAGTGTAATTATTGAGAAAGCAAAAAAAAATGTACATAAATTTCGAATCCAAAAAAAAAAGAAGCATAAAAGCATAAATTTCTATAAAAAAATCCAATAAATTCTTGAAAGGAAAAAACGGATATAACTAGAAAAAATTCTATAAACATGCAAAAACATGCGAAAAAAGGGAAAAAATTGAGAGATCATAGAGAAAACTACCAGAAACCGGATATACAGTGATTCTGTTTTGTGACTAACGCATACTATTGCAGTCAGTTGTGATATGAATATGTATTTATACTCGTAAGCTTAATCGATAGTCAATATTAATGTCCTATTATCATAATTTATTGCTGCTGTATTATTATTATTATCATTACTCTATTGTCATTGTTCTTATTATCATGCCCTAATGGACTTTACCCTCTTCATATAAACTCTTACCTTCGTCCCCATTTCCTTCTCCCTTATGTGATCATTATTAATAGGTTATTTGTGTTTGGTATGATGTGTTCTATTGTCCTACGTATTTATTAACTTGTTCTCATTCGATGTTGCGTTAGTTTGCTTAGCTAGGCCTATCATATGCATCATAATTGATTTAATATTAATGTAGCCTGTATTGTATTACTTGTGGCTGTCTAGTTAACTACAGTTATCTACCGTATACCGTCTTGAGCTATTCATTACGTCAACCTTAAATTACTAATAGTCTATCTTGTATTTCAGACTCGCCGTTTAGATATTCTAATCATTTATGTCGAGTAATACGTACGCAAGTAGTAATTCCTTTAATTAGCTTAAACACCTTAAAATTACATATGATATTTCCTACATCTCCACTGTTAATTTATAACTAGCCGAGTTTCGTATGGCCCTAATCAAAACATTTACTCCAATAGTTGTTTTTAATTTTTACCTCAGGTGCATACAAAAGTTGCAAAAGTTCGAAATTGAGTAGAGATGTATGTACATTTGATAGTTAGCTTGAAGTCCGAAGTTTGTTGCTTCCACCCAGGGTTTTGAGTCGGGGGCCTGGGGCTTGGCTACACGGATTGCTTGCACAGTAGTGAGGCAACTGCAATAAGATATCGTAAGTTAGCTCGCACACCGACCTCGACGGGCTGGTCTCCCCCTAACCAGTAGCGACGTGCTAAGAGACCAACCGAATAGGCAGATAGGCCACGGTCGGCGGTTGGGTTTCCATTTTGGGAAGGAAACGCAACCAGTAGTGACATCCCCCTTTCGAAGGAAGCACACTCTAGCACGATCTCCCGATGGTCGGTAGCATATGAGACTTTGTGAGTGATCTTGCAGTTAGCCACATCCGTGCATGCCCTCCGCTCCGGCCGCCCCGACCCCCTGACTCGCTAACAGTGGGTTTCCGCAACACAACTTCAGAACTTCTATTAGTCGGTATCGAAATTTCTTATAAATTTTTCTTTTACCGCTGTGACTGATTTAGACCCATATTATGTTCACCTTCTTTGTTCATTACGTATGTAGGTAATTGTGTAATCGTGAGTTTCTTTCACTTAAGGCTCAAAAATATTTATTAGTCCTGTAACTACACACGTACGTAGCTTACATCAAACCAGCAGACTCTAACTTGCATTCAATATTTGTTATATTTCACCAACCATCAATCATCTCTTTATTTTCAGACAATTCTTATCATTTAGTCTAGTAACTGATTCATTCCAGTAGCGTCTAATTATCATGCACTAGTTATGAACCATAAATGCAACGCATATTGCCAACCTTTGGTAAGTATGACATCAGCTTAGGCTCCATGAGCCGCAGGATCCCTGTATTCCCCTGTTGCAGTGCACCAACGCGCTGATGCTTAACTGGAATTTCATCCTGCAATTACGGAAAATGAATGAAAATTAAACATTACAAACTATATTCTTTTTATTTCCTGCTAATGTTAAATCAAATGTTGTGCCGGAAATTTCTGTACAAGATCATTTCGAATATTTTAATTGAAAATTAGATTTTAGAAAGTTGCCGTTTTGAACTTAGATGTCGATTCCATTTGGTTCTACGTGTGAAATTACCAAAACACGACTGAGAGTTAATTTTCTACTTTCATCTTTTAACTTCTCCAGTTAGTAGTTATTCTTGTTTCAACTAATTGTAACTGTAATAACTAATGTAGTATGAGTTAACTCTTTCAGCAGTTTCTTTCCACCCTAACTAACATTCACATTCGGAAATCGCGATTTCGGATGCAGAATCTTTGATTTTGCTGTAGATTTTGGAAAAAAGAGGTCTCATCAAATAGAAATTCATTGCGCTCAACCTTTAATGCCCAAATATTTGAATGACTGATAGCTTATTTTTCGCTTTACGTTTGCAATTCCGAAGTTCGTAGCCGATTTCAATTAATTCATCACAAGTTGATGTAAATTATTTCGGAGCAAACGAAATTTCTAATAACCCTTTCCTCACTGAGTTTCCAACAATAACGGCTAAAGTGACTGATTTTCATTGTTGGCTGCCATTTTAGAGAGCGCTTTGTGAAACGGGTCTGTCACTAATTAATGTATAATTTACTCCTTTACATTTGGACTTTCGGCAGTGAATGATCTCTGGTGCAAGAAGGAGTCGTCGAAGTCATGCAAAGTCGAAATTCCTAATACGCTTTAATGCCGAAAATCAGTTTTCGCTAAAATTCCGAAACTTCGGCAACAGCTGCATAGCTATGAATTTTCTTATTCAGAAAACTTCGTTGAGCCCAACATTCTGAGCCCTTCTAGCTGATTTCTATCTATTTCTAATGTCTATCCTGAGCTCTAGGCAACTTTCTTATTTTGATGTCGAACTTGTCATTTTGCAAAAATCATAGAATCCAGTATCTCTTGGGCTGTGGAAACAGTAAAATTAAACTACCCTAAACTGTCAGCTTGCAGGTCTCACAAAGGCAAATTATGCGAGAAAAGTTATTTTCCAGTTACTATTTTATAGGCTTTTATCCTTAAAATGTAGTTTTTGCGAACACACGACCATTTTTCCATTAATTGGGGACAGTTTCCTATTCCTGCTGAAGGATTTCCATTTGATAGCTGTGTTCAAAGCAAAAATATTCCTTTTTTCCTTACATTTGTAGCATAATTTTGGAAAAAACCTTTTTTTTAAAATTTGTTAAGAAAGTCATTGAAGACCAAACTGGTTTTATGGCATCTAAAAAGATGATATCTTCAGCTCAATATTAATGTAAAGATGGCTTCTCAACTCTGAGTAAGAATGATTTTCTATACTTGATGTCACCAGCAAGAATTAGAGCCATGTGCCCTAAATGTACCTAAGTCTGATCGACTAATTGATTTTGTCTAACATCGACCAAAAGTTTTGACCGAAGAGTGGTCCTCAACGAGTGGCTGAATTGAATCGGAAAGATACTGTGCGCACTATATTCTGCAACCTGAATCCCATTTTTTTGGATACTTATATTTTTCAGTCTGAATTTTTAAAAGCTTTATTACAAAAAAATTAGCGCTTTAGCAATGTGGATATCATAAGACACAAAGATCCTAATAAAGTGAAGGCATGGATAATTGCAAAGTAAAGTCTAGGGCCTCTTGTTCATATGCTTGGAATTGGAATTTTTGTTTGAAACGAACTTGAAATTTTGGGCGGATTATTTACGCTATCTGGTTGTTGTAAGTTGTAACCTGCAATTTTTGAAATTTTGAAATTTATTCGTCATTGGGCTAAACGGGACTAGATTATGGCTAGTTTTAGCTAGTACGGGATCTTGACCTGGCTTTTCAACCTTGGCAGCCGGTAGCACGGGAACAATTTTGCCCGCGGATGTCTTGGAGTGTGTAATGGGCCTGAGGAAAACAAAACGAGTTCAGGCTTCCACTGACAGCTATTTGCGCGGGCTACTTTTCCTGAAATTGTGTAGTCAACAAATTGGACAAATGTGAATGTGAATAAACAAGTGAAATGACAAATGTGAATTTTGCCTGATTTTCGTCAAATTTTCAAGTTTGCATGCTTCTTTCACCCGAATAGAAACGAAACAAGAAAAATGAACAACCCCTGCACAGTGGCGCCGGCGATTTCTGAAAAACGTCACGAAGTTTTTGTCTGGATGTACAGGACTGCTTTCTTAGTGCCTGCATGAGCTGAGAGAAATCCGTTTTCAAAGCAATCTGGTGGCAATTTTCAAAACTCACATTTCGTATCTGTGCTAAGGCTTAAAGCTCTTCGTTGGGAATAACATGTCTGCAAAATGGACTGCAGGACCAAATATAAGCAATACTTGACCGACGAACCGACACCTTATAAGTCTGTTCTTACCGACATCAATTCAACAATTCTAATAATTGTAAACTAGCATAAGCGAAGGTAATCTTTCTCACCTGCTTTAGCTCTGGAGGTAGACTTTTCTTGAGCATTCCAATATCCAGACGGTCTCGGATCCAGTACCTGGTTCAGAAATGCTCTCTCGGTTGTTCAGAAAGCAGCATGGCTCACATTCATTAACTACTTTAACACCCTGCGCTAAACACCTTATTTCATAATATTAGACTTGATATAAATATAGAGCCGTAAACAATGTGACGTGTCAGCATTAAGTTTAATGTTGAACTATCCTATCAAATAGTCAACGTGCTCAGTTAATAGGACATCAGCTGCCCCACATTCCATGAAATTTTCGCCCCTGCTGCGCTGTCTTCGTTCTCCAATTTTGCGTAACTTACTTATTAATATAGCATGGAGAAATTTCGCATACTTTGCGCGCGACATTTAAGATACGCGGAAAAGAGAATGGTACTAAATTTGTCGCATAGTGTTCACGTAGTTTCACTTATACATTCACTTCATGTAATTACGTAGCTAGTGTTCTACTTAGTAGCTTTCGTATCAGTATAAATCCTAATTAGTATATATATTAGTATATATTAGTATATATATAAGTCTTAATTAGTATATATGGTCTGGTAACGTACCACCCGCTTAAGTGTTGGTGTCCTTAACCCTTTCGCTGCCTTACCCGTCATATGACGGGAAGTCATCTCTTCTATAATGCCGACCCGTCATATGACGGGCTGAGACTAACGTTAAAGATAGCACTATCAAAGAAGTCGGCATAATAGAACGATTTAAGCTTTGCAGGTGGCATATGAGAATGAAATTCTAAAATTTTCAGTAGTTGCCCGTCATATGACGGGCATCGGCATATCAGTATAAGGATTTCAAAAAATCTGGTTTTCGGGCCCGGCACTCGAGGAAAAATCCAAAAATGGTGGTGGCAAGTTGTGGTAAGTTCAGTTTTAATAACTTCTACTGTCTACATGTTCGCTATTTGATTTCCAAATTGGAGGACCAATTTTTGCGAAGGGGGGAGATATGTAGCAGACCTAGGAAGTAATAGTTAGTTAAAATATACAATTAGGAAAAACTACTAGGTAAAATAATCTCAACATTAAACTTAGGTAAATAATTTAAGTGAATTTAAGAAACCTTTGGCTTTAATCAGAAATGAAGGCTAAATTAGGAATCTTAGGTAACAAATAACTAAGGCATACGGTAGAAACAGTAGGTAGCTAGTTTGTGTATTAATTGTTGTATTGTTAGTCAATAATAAAGTACTGTGTAATTGTTCTCGTCTATTGTAACTCTGTATTGTCTTGTCCTTGAAATTGTGTGTGTTAGCTTTGACCAAGTTAGGTTCTTTCTTGGAATTATTCCTTCTCTTTCTGTCAAAGTTAAAGCTAGAAAACTGGCCAAAAGATTTATAGTTCAGTTAGAATTGGAAATTGGATTTGGGCTCTTTAGTTTATCAACTTGCCAGAAAATAGAAAGTTCTAGAAGCTTGCTTACGTCAATAGAGGGCCAGAAAAGAGAAACCAAAAGTTAGATTACCTTAGAGGATTCTAGAAAGAAAATTGGAAACTATTTCTGGATTTGAGATAAATTGCTGGGTATTTCGTAATCGCCAAAGTCTTACGGTAGCCAGGAAAGGGCAACTTTGTAATTCTATTTTGTTAGTTAGTCTCGGTGCTAGTTGCTGAAGAGTAAAGTCGTGCTTGTGATTCTGCTCCGATTCTGTACGCGTAATCCTGCCTTGGTCATTAAAGCATCGTGTTGTGTATTAGTTTGCCTAGTAGCCGAAGACTCAGAAGAGAGTTAGAGCCTGAAGAGGCATACGAACTTTAACGAACTTATCCACTGCGTTTTACTCTGCTACGTCGTTGGTCAGCCCACGGCCCGCGACAATACAACGTTTACATACACGCGTTTATAACGGTTTTATGGACTTCTAGACTCAATATTGACCGTATTCTGGACTCAGAAACATGTTGGCAATCCAGTTTTCGAGTTTAAAAACACTGTCTAATGTTAAAATTACTCAGTGATTTCATGTTTTTCGGCATTAGCGATGGCATAAAAATAGAAACATTTTTTGGGGGAGGTTTGGGGGGGGGTCGTGCGTGGGGGGGTTTGGGCTTGGCGGCTTGGGGGGTGGTCTAAAAAGGGCCCCCCCCCAAAATTCCGGGGGAGGGGCCCCCCAACCCAAAACCCCGTTACACCTATGCTCCCCCCGATATTTTCGACCCCCCTTTGCCCCCAAAAATTTTCGACATCCCCTCCCCAAACTTTCGGCTACCCTCATCCAACCATAGTTTCCCTGGAACTTTGGGTCTCGGGGGGGGGTAAATCTTGGCCGACCTCCGAAATGTGATGGGGGGTACCCCCCCAACCCCCCCCCCCCAGAATTCGGACCTCAGAAATTTCGAAAAATGGCCAAAAAATGCAAAATTTTCTGTAATTTAGCCCTTTTTTCATCAAAATAAGGCTTGTTTTTAACGTTTTAGGTGTTTTTGCACCGTTTTAAAGCGATTTTAGGTCAAAATTTTGGAAAAATTTTTCAAAAAATGACCATTTTTCGACCAAATTTAGCTAACTTTTTGGGTCCAAAAATCGTTGGGGGGGGTTCGGGGGGGGTAGCCAAAAGTTGGGGGAGGGTAAGTCAAAAAATCTGGGGGGGGGGTAAATTTGGTCAAAATTTTTTGGGGGGGGATACCCCCCCCCAACCCCCCCAAAGGAAACTATGCACCCAACCCCCAGCCCAACCCGTTTTTGGAGCCAAAAAGTTAGCTAAATTTTGCCCAAAAACTAAAAACTGTCATTTTTTGAAAAATTTTTCTGAAATTTTGACTTCATCGCTTTAAAACCGCGCATAAACGCCTAAAACTGTCAAAACAAGCCATGTTTTCACGGAAAAAGCGTTAAAATACAGAAAATTTTGCATTTTTAGGCCATTTTTTGGATTTTCTGATTTTTGGGTACCCCCATCACATTTCGCGGGTCGACCTCCAATTTTCCAGGGTTTACCCCTCCCCCAATCAAAATTTCCGGTTAAACTATGGGGGGTAGCCCTCCCCAGCCATTTTCTCAGCCCCAGAAATTTTTGATGGGGGCAGTGTTTTTGCTCAAAAACGCATGTAATTACACACTTTTTTCTGGAAAATAGCAAAAACTTTTTGACGACTGTGTAACGGTACACAAAGATTTAGGACAGATTTTGCCAAATATATAGTCGGAACCTTTTCGAATGAGCATTCATTTGTTTACACATATTTATCGTTTCTGGGAGGGTTCGGCTTCGCCCCCCATTCCCAACTTTTATACACTGTCCTACATTTAATTTTGGTGTTGTCTAAGGATTCGCTTTATCTGGACTTCTCTATATATACGTACCTTTCACATAAACTTCAGGATAGACTTTCAAGTAAAGCCTTCAGAAATTTCTCTATGAAAACAAATAATTTAGACAAATAGATTATTAGATTAATAAAACGTTTCTATTATGGACATAATTGGGGAGGTTTTGGGGGGGGGTAACCCCCCCCATCCATTTTTATCCCCCCCAACTGGGGGTTCGGCGCAACAAGTATTTTTAGGGTTAATTCTGCAAAATGTTTCAATAAAGTCCAAATTTTTGGCTTAAAGTGTTTATTATTGCGAGAAAAACATGTTTTTAACGGTTTTATGGACTTTCTGGCTCAATACTGACCTTATTTTAGACCACACAGACAGACTAGACAGATAGACTAGACAAGATTTTGAGTTTAAAACCCCTGTCTAATGTCAAAATTACTTCATGGCTGAATGTTTTTTGGCATTAGCAATGGCTGAAAATGCGATTTTTGACATAAAAATAGAACAATTTTTTGGAGGAGGTTCGGGGGGGGGTTGGGGCGAAGCTCGTTCAGCGAAGCTAGTCCATATTAGCTTTAAACCTAGTCCGCCTGGCACTTACAACCTTCCCGTCCCATATTAACGTTTTAAAAACTAGTCCTCTGTCCATTTACAATCTAATGTCACCCATATTGCATTTTTCATGCTCCATCGGTGCATTTTTATTCTTGTATCGTAAAAACTGTAGAAAATCCTTAAAATAGCAAAAAATCAATTTTCGAAAAAAGACACTGAAAAGCATAGTTTCCCTGGAACTTTGGGTCTGGGGGGGTAAATCTTGGCCGACCTCCGAAATGTGATGGGGGGTACCCCTCCAACCATAGTTTCCCCAGGGGGGGGGGTTGGGGCTTGGGGGGGGGGGGGGTACTCCCCCCCCAAAATTTTCGACCCCCTTTGCCCCCCCCCAAAAATTTTCGACATCCCCTCCCCCAACTTTCGGCTACCCCACCCAACCCCCCCAACCATTTTTGGAGTCAAAAAGTTAGCTAAATTTTGCCCAAAAATGGTCATTTTTTGAACAATTTTTCTCAAATTTTGACTTAATATCAGTTTAAAACCGCGTATAAACGCCTAAAACAAGCCTTGTTTTCTCGGAAAAAGCATTAAAATACAGAAAATTTTGCATTTTTAGGCCATTTTTTGGATTTTTTGAGGTTCCAATTTTGGGGGGGGTACCCCCCATTACATTTCGCGGGTCGACCACCAAATTTCCATAGCTTACCCCTCCCCCAACCAAAATTTCCAGGGAAACTATGCCCCCAACCCCCCCCCCCAACCTCCCCCCCCCAGAATTCGGACCTCAGAAATTTCGAAAAATGGCCCAAAAATGCAAAATTTTCTGTAATTTAGCCCTTTATGCACCAAAATAAGGCTTGTTCTTAACGTTTTAGGCGTTTTTGCACCGTTTTAAAGCGATTTGAGGCCAAAATTTTAGAAGAATTTTTCAAAAAATGACCATTTTCGACCAAATTTAGCTAACTTTTTGGGTCCAAAAATTGTTTGGGGGGGGTAGCCAAAAGTGGGGGGAGGGATTGTCCAAAACTCTGGGGGGGGTAAATTTGGTCGAAAATTTTGGGGGGATACCCCCCCCCTACCCCCACCTGAGGAAACTATGCTGAAAAGTATATACAATACATGTCCGATTCTGAAAAATGGCCCTGCCCCAATTACACCTATGGGGGAGGGTATATAAATTTTGGAAATTTGGTGGTCGACCCTCAAAACGTGATGGGGGTACCCCAACCCCCCCCCTCTGACTTCAGACCTCAGAAATTTCGAAAAATTGTTTGTAGTTAGACCTTTTTTCAAAATACATAAGGCTTGTTTTTAACGTTTTAGGCATTTTTGCACCGTTTTGAAGCTATTTTAAGCCATAATTTGAGGAAAATGTTTGTGGCGTACTCATAGGTGTATCTTGAGAAAACGTTGGGGGAGGGGGTAGCCGAAATTAGGGTGGGTGGGGTCAGCCGTTATGAGGTGGGGTGGGGTCCGGAAAAATCAAATTTGGGGGGGGGTAAAAATTTTTTGTTCAAAAATTTAGAAAAAATTTGCAAATTTGCTACAAAAGCGTTCTTTCCAACTAAAAATGAACAATATTTCTTTATTTTTGCTCATTTGTTCGAAAAACTTGGATTTTTTTGCAAAAATTTAGAGTTTTTCTAATTTTGAGGCAAAATTTTCTTGTGAGGGTGGGGTCTGGCAAATTTGAGTGGGTGGGGTCTGGGATTTGGCCATTTGAGGGTGGGGTCTGCCTCCAAAATTTCGAGGGTAGGGTCGACACTTTTCCATTTGGGGGGAGGGGTTCCCCCCCAGGTACACCTATGGGCGTGCTCCCCCAATCCCCCCCAAGGGAAACAGCGGTTAGATGCCTCTTCAGTAGAAACGGCTGCGATTTTTGTCATAAAAATTTCTTTTCGGGAAGGCTGCCTGCGGGGTCGGGGTTTCCAGAGGGTTCCCCCGAAAATGTTGGGGTAACCCACCCTAAATCTCTCTGTTACACCAGTGGGAGCCCGACCCTAAAATGTGGGTATTTTTGGAAATCCTTAATCCTAAGGTGTTGCCAAATTTTGGCAATTTTTACCCTAGTTTCACAAACAATTTCCGAATTTTTAACACATTTTTCGATTTTTAGTTAAAAATTGGAGAATTTTGTGGAACCTTTGTATGAAACAGGCAGTCCCAACTCCACAGAAAATAGTCAAAAATAGGCATATATAAATATGCAGTTTTGAGCCATTTAGTGGGACGCATATAAGGGTTATCGGGGTCGCTGAACGAACACTATGAGCATAGTCCGCAGCAGGTCGGTCGCACATGCCATGGAGGATCAGTGACCCACATCCCCCTTAGACCTCGTCGGTCGCTTCCTTTTGGGTCACTTGATCTGGCTGCAGCACCCGCTAAGTATAAACCTGCCGAGACTGACCCCCATATTGCCTCCGGGCAGAGTGGCCAAGAACAGACAGACAGACAGCATAGCGCTGCTCAAATACAGCACACGGCCTATAACTAGCTACAGATAGGTTGCAACCGTCTGAAATTTTGCGTGTAACTGTAGACAACATTTACATATATATATATATATATATATACACGTATATGTGTGTGTTTATTGCTGCTTGTATACAATTGTATTGTTAACTCCTTTAAAATTTTAGGTGTATATATATATAGCCTTTGCATTCTTCACGCATGAATGAAGCTTTGTTTCTTGGGATTGTCTTTCACATTTGTGGTGCATATTTTATGCAGCTTCGTAGATGATGCTGCGCAAACAAGCAAGTGTGAAAAACCTTGTATGAATGGAGTTTGTCGGAATGGGTCATGCCAGTGTTACCCTGGATGGACTGGCACTCAATGTGAATCTTGCTTTGGTCGTGTAAGGTGAGCGACCATAATTTCTGCTCATTTCTGTAAAATTTGTAAATTTTTCGTATATAACTCATTCCTTTTCTACATATATATACGTATTTACGACAGGGTTGGGAGTCTCGGTCTCGGTCTCGCCCAAAAGCCGAGACTTGGCCAGTCTCGGTCTCGCTCACCCAAAAGTCTCGGTCTCGGACCGAGACCGGAAATTTTTTGAAAACATCAAATTTCAGCGAAATTTTTATATCCGTGTAACGAAAATTAACTGACGAGGTGCGGCAACCGTATGTCTATGTGTTAAAACCCCTAATACTGAGTCTAAGCCTCAAAAACTGGAAGAAATTATGTTTAAGCTTAAAATTGCTAGTCTCGGTCTCGCCCAAAACCCGAGACTTGGCCAGTCTCGGTCTCGGTACCCTGGTCTCGTTCTCGGTCTCGGTGAAATCTCGGTCTCGCCCAACCCTGATATACGAATAAATTTATACACACCCCTACCCCTGATTGCGCTTAGCTTTCGTATTTCATTTTGAATGCCCACTGACCCTGGCGTATAGTCATAGCATCGTCGTTAGGCGCGGCATTGTGGCTGGGTTGTATCGGGTATAAATCACGAATTCGGATTAACTGTTAGTATACACAGTCACGTAAACGTGCTAAATATAGGTACAATATGTTATATGGCTTGATTTGCTCGGGTTTAATTTACAAAGATTTTCAACAAGACACAACTTTCTACTTTGAGTAAGGAAGCAAAAATTGATTTACTATAATTTTATAACAGCCTGTTGTCATCTGTGTATCTAGGTTTTGAAAAAAAATTTGTCGAATACGATTCTCATGGGAAGTAATTTGGGGAATGGCCATTTCGGCAAACATCAGTCGCAGGTTCTGTCCCGGCCTTCCTGACGGGCAATGTTGTGGAGGAGCGGGACGGACGACTCGGCACATCGTGCTTTATAATAAGACAAATTCGTTTACTTGAAGGAGAAAAATAAACAGCTTAGTACACAAATTTTATTAGCATCGAACAAGAAAAGGTTATAGTCCAATAATTGCATAATACATATCATAGGGGTCGCGGCAGCGACCCCTATAATATGTGTGAAAAGTGGCTGGAGACAGTGTAAAATAAGCTGCGCAAATTGTAGAGCACATCAAGTTTAGTATGTCTGGGAAGTTTCAGCCCCGTATCACTTACCGTTAAAAAGTTGCACCCCGGACCGGTTATGAAAGTGATGTTTTTTTTATTTTTTCCGGTTTCTCCTATTTGATGCTTGTAATCTGCATAATGTTCGCCGCTTTCACGTGATCTGCAGCGGTGGGCCAACCTAAAGGGCTATGGGGTCTAGTAGTACCCTCTAAAGAATTTAAGAATCACAACTTTTTTTGCGCCGCAGCTGCGCCACAGCGCCGCAGTGGCGCCGCTAAGTCGGCTCATAGCGAAAAGTGACCATTTTTGTGGTCGTCGCTCAGGTCGAACGTTACGAGCTGGAGCTGATTTCTTTTTATATTCAGAAATTACATATATTGAACTAACTAACGGTCCAGGTTGCGTTTCTCTATCACTTTCCTAGCGACCACAGTGGCCCGTCAAAGATGGCGAAAATTCGAAAAATGAAAAGTCGAAATTTCTCGCTATCTATTTAACTTTGAACGCTCAAATCCTCCATACAATGGTTTTCTGGCACGGAGAATCGATTCCCGCAGTCAGTTTTACCGTCAGACCCACCCATCTTGCTGGGCTGGTTCCACTTTGCCGTCGGGAGGGTCAAGTCGGAAACCGCTTCCTGGAGGTCCATAGTAGGCTTTACCTGGCCTCTCAAAACTTTGTCTATAGGGGTTTTCTGGTGCGCCCAGCTCATTCCCGGTGTTCTTTTTGCCGTTGGACTCATCCATCTTGCTGTGCTGGTTCCACTTTGCCGTCTGGAGGGTCATGTCGGAAACCGCTTCCTGGAGGTCCATAGTAGGCTCTACCTGGCCTCTCAAAACTTTGTCTATAGGGGTTTTCTGGTGTGCCCAGCTCATTCCCGGTATCCGTTTTGCCGTCCGACGTACCTATTTTGCTGGGCTGGTTCCACTTTGCCGTTTGAAGGGTCAGTCGGGTGGGGGGTCAAGTGGTCGAAAATAAAATTTTTCAAAAGTGGTCAAATTTGGTACCAAATGAAAGCCCTAAGCGAGCTGAGCAACTTTTGTCATAGAACTGCATGCTCAAAGTGGCTGTAGAGTTCTGTGGTGGGGTGGGGTGGGGACTTAGGCGATTTTCGGTCAAAAATGAAAGTTTTCAAAAGTGGTCAAATTTGGTACCAAATGAAAGCCCTAAGCGAGCTGAGCAACTTTTGTCATAGAACTGCATGCTCAAAGTGGCTGTAGAGTGCTGTGGTGGGGTGGGGTGGGGACTTAGGCGATTTTCGGTCAAAAATGAAAGTTTTCAGAAGTGGTCAAATTTGGTACCAAATGAAAGCCCTAAGCGAGCTGAGCAACTTTTGTCATAGAACTGCATGCTCAAAGTGGCTGTAGAGTGCTGTGGTGGGGTGGGGTGGGGACTTAGGCGATTTTCGGTCAAAAATAAAATTTTTCAAAAGTGGTCAAATTTGGTATCAAATGAAAGCCCTAAGTGAGCTGAGCAATTTTTGACATGGAACCATCCGGCATCCACCAATATTTGCTGTGCCAAATAACGTCACGTGCCCATGAAACTTTTGTCTTTACTTCTTCAACCGGTATTTAAAGGATATATATATATACCTATTTATATTTATTATATATTTTAAGGATATTTAAAGGATATATATACGATACAGCCAACATACACATATTATCCTCTTTTGTGCGGAGCATTTTTGTTACTTGTGTGTATATATATACGTACTCAAATGTTTATATTAAATTTCAAGGACGAGTGAAGTCCAGCATTGGTCATCTAAGCCCCTGCCCTATTAAAAAAGCACCCACATCCTGTCTTATTTTTACTGGGGGCCCCCACTCGGCAACCCCCCCCTCCCATTCGAGGTTTCCCCCATAAATTTTGACCTCCCCCATAACCCAAAAAATTGCCAGATTTCACCATTTTTACCCTAAAATTTATTAATATTTATAGAATTAAGGAAATTTTTGCTATTTTAGCGTAAAAACACCTAAAATTGGTCATTTTTTAGCGATTTTTGGCAATTTTTACACAAAAAACGAAATTTGCGAAATGTTTTCCAAAAATATGCGCCCCCCACTTTTGGTGAGCCCCCCATATCGCCCCCCATAAATTTTGGCCTAAAAATAAGCCAGATAGCTAGTTTTTCGATCCTTTGCCTGAAAATATTTACAGTGGCTGCATTAACAACTACTTCAGGCAATGAATTCCAAAGTCTAACTCAGTGTTTTTTCGCCGACGGCTTATGTGTAACGTTACACACCTCTCCAAAAATTTTTGCTATTTTTCAGAAAAAAGTGTGTAACTACCTAAAAATTCCTAATTTACGCGCGTTTTGCTTAACACATGTATACAATTTTTATAGTTAACAAAATTATTCCGTTAAAATATTATAAGTAAAATTTTAACATCTTATTTACAGCAATATTTGGAGTTTCACCAAATCAGGTCGACAAAATTAAAAAATTGAGCAGTTACATCGATGATTTGCATTTATTGGTTTTGACTTGATAGAACGAAGGAAAACACCAGTGCACCGAAGGAGCATAATTTTTCGAAAGGCCTCCTGTAGCACAAAACTTGGCAAGGAACCAGTTAAATTTTGCTTCATAAGCTGAAAAATTTTGGTGTGTCCGCGTTTTTAATACAAGAACGAACAAATATAGCAAATATAATATGCATATAACTAATATATGTATATATATACTTAAATAATACCGAAAATAAAATGCAAGACTTGGTGCAAAAGGGGGTTCTGGGGGGCGAAGCCCCCAGAAACGGTAAATATGTGGAAACAAATGAATGAGCATTGGAAAAAGTTCCAAACATTTGGTAAAATTTGTCCAAAATTTTGGTGTAACGTTACACAGTCGCCAAAATTTTTTTGCTATTTTCCAGAAAAAAGTGTGTAATTACACGCGTTTTTGAGCAAAAAAACACTGGTCTAACTACACGCCAACTAAAGAAATTTTGCGTTACAACTAGTCGTGGTCGTCTAATTGGTTTAAGTAGACATCTATGCCCTCTAGTCCCGCCATCTGGACAATACTCGAAAAAGTCAGAAGATTCCAAATCAGTTTGATGTCAAACTATTTTAAAACATAACACAGCATCATAACAATCTACGATATTCCAGACTATGCAAGCCCAAATCGTATATATATACATATACGTATATTATAGGGGAGCGCGTGAGCGCTCCCCTATAATATGGGTGTAAAAGGCTCAGTGCGGCCCTTGGAGACCCGTTCGAGCTCCGTGCCAGCTAAATACTCAACGAAACTGGACAATTTTGGTATCGTTGGAATCTACACGACGAGTACTACAAGTCGCAAAAGTTTTGGTCAAAATTTCCAACTTTGAAAATTTTCGCTTCCGGGCAAGTTAGGTCCGTTTGTTTTTTTCCGTGTAAGTCACGCTTGGAAAAATGCAATTTTCTGTCGCAGTGTTTGAACGATCTGGGCATTTTCAGCAGGTGAAGTTTGGTTTTTCTGAACGTATATATATACCCCGAAAGTGAACCTTTTTGATATTTTTCGCTGCCCGGCCCGGCCGGCCAAAAGTGGACTTGGCGCTAAAATGGCCAAAAATGGCCAATTTTTTGTCAAAGCTACAGGACTCAGGGAAGACGCTGAGACGTGGTTTGTTGCATAAGGATCTACGGAAGGGTTTATATGTCCTAACGAGGGCGATTTGGGTTTATATGTCCTAACGAGGGCGATTTTTGATATCTGGCCAGGATCGTTCTGGCGGCCGGCCCAAAGTTGGTCCGGCCAAATAGCCATTTTCGGAAAATTTCTAAGTCCCAACTCTACAGGAAATAGTCAAAAATAGGCCTAAATATGCTGTTTTGGGCCATATGGTGAGACGCATATAAGGGTTATCGGGGTCGCTGAACACGATGAGCATAGTCGCAGCGCTGTGCGGTGCTGCTATCGTGCTGTACTGCTATGCAACAACCACAGCACGCTGTCTGTAGACTTACTGTAAACGGCTAAACATATGAAACTTGGTGAAAATTATGTCTGTAGTAAGGAGGAACTGTAGCTATGTTAGTGCACTCTGTAGCTTCCACCGTGCTGTATGTGTTGCCCCAAACACTAGAATAGCATTAGAAATTGTGCCGTGTAAGTCTCCTTCTTTGGCATTGACGTTTGCGTCTGGTTGCGCTGCAGCAGAGTGCTGCTGAAGCACAGCACGGCCTATAACTAGCAACAGACAAACAGCAATCGCCTGAAATTCTGCAGGCAACTGCGGAAAAGCATTAGAAATTGTGCCGTGCAAGTCTCCTTCTTTGGCATTGACGTTTGCGTCTGGTTGCGATGCAGTAGAGTGCTGCTGAAGTGCAGCACGGCCTATCACTAGCAAGAGACAAAGAGCAATCGCCTGCAACTTTGTATACAAGTACGGAAGAGCATTGCAAATCGTGTCTTATGAGTTTCCTTCACTGACAGTAAAGTTTGCATTCGGTTGCGCTGCAGTAGAGTGCTATATGCTGTATACAGTAACTAAAACTATTGCAGCCATGGGTACTGGATGTTGGAATCTGTCAAAATAGAGAAAAAGGAAGAAATTGGAACTTTTCAAGCTTCTTTGTTCTGTACTTTCGGTTGACGATTAACGATTGGCGGAATTTTTAAAGTTTCTTTCACACAGCTTTAACGTTTTTGCTTTTTACTGAGAACCTTAAAAATTAAATAGGACAAGAATAAAAATGCTCCGGTGGAGCATGAAAAATGCAATATGGGTGACATTAGGTTGTAAATGGACAGAGGACTAGGTTTTAAAACGTTAATATGGGAGGGGCAGGTTGAAAATGCCAGGAGGACTAGGTTAAAAGCGCACTAATATGGACCAGCTTCGCTGAACAACCCATATTCGCGGTCACTCATGCTCCACTCCACATGACATACGAGTAAGATCCTGCATTCTTCAACTTTCAAAGCAAGCGGGACGATTTTGAAATATTAAAGCTTATTTCAAATAAACAATGCAGTTCTGGTAGAAAGGTGTTCAAGGTGTTTTTTCTGCTGTGTCAGCGCAGCGGAGAATCTTGTATTAAGTTGATGCGAAAAGCAGTTGACATTATGTACGTGTATTATTAAGTTGTATAATAAAGGAGCACGACCACATGTACTTGCAGGCCGTGCTGACATATCGTACAATTTTTCGAAGAACTGCCAATAGCAGCAGCCGATAGAAACTCTGGACAGTTTTCGCGAATATGGGTTGTTCAGCGAAGCTGGTCCATATTAGTGCGCTTTTAACCTAGTCCTCCTGGCATTTACAACCTGCCCCTCCCATATTAACGTTTTAAAACCTAGTCCTCTGTCCATTTACAACCTAATGTCACCCATATTGCATTTTTCATGCTCCACCGGAGCATTTTTATTCTTGTATATATACATATATATATATTATAGGTTGTCGCACTCTAAGCATGCGATTACAGATGGTTATGGCAACTATACCGAAAACGTACGGTGCTCCTGGTTAATTGATGGTACTGTTCATGGTGCTAGAAGAATCAGTCTTCGTTTCCAATCCTTCTCAACAGAGTGTGGTTGGGACCACCTTTATGTTTACGCAGGAGATGGAATATATGCAAATCAATTGGGTGCATTTAGGTGAATCTATCAATATGTTCATACGCATTATATATACGTAACTTGCGTATACCTGCGTAAATATATATTATAGGGGGGCGCGATAGCGCTCCCCCTATAATATGGGTGTAAAAGGCTCAGCGCGGCCCTTAGAGACCCGTTCGAGCACCGTG